>JAULBX010017636.1:0-88015 GCA_032358255.1 Heterotrichella gracilis | reverse complement strand
CAGTGGTCAGTAGGGTTAGCCCAGTTCAGAAAAAGATGTGTGTATTATGAAAGTGCGGGGTTTTCTCAGCAAATTTAGATACGATCTTACTTGCAAATAAAAGGTAGCATGTTCTTGGGGTACCGCCGAAAAATTGTCTCCGAACATGGGAATGCCATACCACCCATTTTTTGAACAACTTAGATGGCGGCATTGTCAAAGGCAGCTTATGGGGTTGGTGCCTTCGATGCGTACACACGCAACGTCTCGCGGACGTCGATATCTAGTGAAATGAGCGCCTCGACCACCGCGTCGACAAAAAGTTGGCTCTTTGGCAAGTCGTCGCCAAAGATATCTTGCTTACCCAAGAGGATCCGCACCATACCGGCTTGATCAGCACCGCTATTTTTAGCAAGTTCATGCAGTGCCTTGACGGCATCATTATTGTTGTCGAACGAGCTGACGGATTTGTCGCGCAGGTACTTGAACCAGCCGGCGATGCCGAGGGCCAGAAATTTCACTTGTTTATCACCTTGTGGTCCCAACTGGGCACGCACCGATGGCAAAATAAACTTCGGGATTTTGCCGACGGCGTCGCCGCAAATGCGCAGCAAACTATCTGGATTGCGGCTGTTTGCGAAGCGGGCCAAAATAAGGTCGGCTTCATCATCTAAGTTCAAGCTGTCGATCGTTGGCAGAGTGGGTTGCACTTCGTGGCGCAGGGTCGCCTTCAGCACGACACTTAAATCGTGGTCGGAAGCTGCCTCGTGCACATAATTGAGGTTCGCCAAAACCCCGAGGTAAGACATCTGCGAGTGCGAACCATTGAGCATACGCAACTTCATGCTTTCCCACTCGGTGACGTCATCCACAACCTGCGCGCCCATATCCGTCAACGAAGGACGACCCTCGAATCCGAGGGCAAAATCGTCCGTCATGACCAGGCGCGAAAATGTCTCTGTTGGGACTGGAACCTTGTCGACCAAGCCATAATTAGCGATTTGTTTGAGGTGCTCCGGCCTGGTAGCAGGCGTGATTCGATCCACCATGCTGTTGGGGAAGCCCACATTGGCTTCGACCCAGTCGGCGACCTCGGGTTCTTCGCGCTCCAGTATGAAATCTAGCAGTACGCGTCGAGCGACATCTCCGTTATGTTGCACGTTGTCGCACGACCAGACAGTAAAGGGCATGCCTGCGCCCTCTTTGCGTTTGCGCGCCGCGGCAAGGATAAACTCGAGCCAAATAACGGGGTCATCGTGAATGTTGCGTTTTAAAGCTGATACAACCGCTGGGTGATCTTTGTTGAGATCACCGGTATTCTCGTCGCGATAGTAGCCGCCCTCGGTCACGGTGAGGCTAACAATGCGGATATTCGGTTGGGACAGCTTATCCACCACCGCCTGTGGGTTGCTCGGCGCGTGCAGATAAGATTTGATTACACCCACGACGTGCGCCATGTCACCTTTATCGCCGCACTCTAGCACGGTGTAGAGGTTGTCTTGCTCGGTAAGCTTCTCCCCAAAAAGGTCGCGATCACCTGCCGGCGGGAAAAGGTTGACACCGGCTACGCCCCATTCGAGCGCTTGCTGATGATTCATCAAATTGTTGAGCCGCATGAATAAAAAGGCCCGCGCGAAGTTGCCCACGCCGATGTGGACGATGCCCTCTGTCACCTTTTTGGGGTCGTATCGCAAGCCAACCACATTCGGCGGGCATCGGGTTAGGGTGGAAAGGGCAGCACGATTGAGATTCATGATTGGTGCAGTTTACTTATTTTAAGTCGCTGATTTACTTTTTAGAAAAAAAACAGTCAATTTACTAATGTGGTTTTGGGGTACGGGTAGGGTATCGGGTCAACTCCTGCGCAAGGTGAGAAGTTTTCCGGGGCGGTCATTGGCGCCGCGAGGAAAAAGTTTTGAATGAGCAACAATGCGCCAGTAAAACTGACTCGCTCTGGTGGCAGGCCGTGTTTCATGGCCACGAGTTTTTCGCCGCACCAGGTTGTAGACCAGCAGGATGCCCCAGAACTCCTGATACACCCCATTAACAGTTCTGCTTTGCAAAGCCTCCTTCCGGTAAAGCAAGCATGTGCGTTTTAACCTCGTCGAAGGCAATCTCAATAATTAATAACATCGGAGGCTACCCGACTCATTGGATGACTAAGCAGAAAGAAAGATCGATACATGCACGAAGGCATCATTTTAACGTGCACATGTCTTACAATCAAGACTGCCACATACACCGCATCTTGGAGAAGTGCACCCAGCGTTGGGCCCTCTCTCTCCGGGAGAACAAGCAGCGCATATAATACAGCAAGTTAAAGCATTACAGTTTGTGTCCATACACCCTTCCCATTCAGGCCGGCTTTGCGCCGGAATCCACCAACAATTTGCAGGATCACCGTATTTCGTAGTAGAAGGCATTGGATCGGGTTTTGGAGCAGGTGTTGGTTTCTTTGGTGATTTGTGTGGAGCAGGTGTTGGATCTCGAGGACTCCTCCGAGGGCAATGAATTGACGGGAAGATTGAGGGCAAGAATGGGTACTTCTGAGTCCCAATGTGAGCATGTGGGCAAATCCAGAAAAAAATCTGACAAGTCAATTGATGGGTGGAACTACTAGATCACGCACTCAAACACTACGACACTTCCTTGAAGCCTTGTGCCTCTGTTTTGCATCTAATGATGGAAATTCACCCGCTATAGGATGACCCTAAATCCCAAACGCAAGCACCATCAATGCCCAGTGATTGCGTATTACTGCCATATGCAAACCCCGCAGTGGCAAGGCTGCATATATGATCACGTGCGTTGACTTCCTCCAAGGGGGCTTGTGTGCGCCCTCAAGCAGGAGATGATGGTGAGGGTATCAGGCCGGTTGCTGGCTTCTTGTTGTAAGCATTGATTTATTAACGCGTCCACGTCCTGAGGACACTCCTCAGGTACCCTGCAAGCAAAATCACAAATTTGAAGTTGGCGGCAGAGCAATGCTACCTGTGATGGTTCAAACTTTGCAAGAAAAATGCAACAGCGCATTTCTCAGCCAAAAGAATGCTTGTATGCTGCGTATGCAACCCGTATGTTACACCCGTATGATTGTAGCCCATTTTTTGCACACCTGTATTCCAAGCGTATGAAGTATGACGCATGCAAAAAGCGTATGACGCATGGTGCATCTATAATAATTTAACGCAAGAGTTGGACATGTCTGGGGACATACCATACAAGGGTGTTGGGGATGTCGAGTGCAACCACACAATAAAGCTCCAACCCATTAATGCAAATGGTGCTGCAATATTCGCAGCAATTTAGTATGGTTTGGTAAGACATCAGAAAATTCTCACCAATAAATATGGTTTAGTGAGGCGTCATATATTCTCACCTGCGATCACGATACACCCTCCGTGATGGGCTCTCCCCTGTGACAAGCTCCCACAGCACCACGCCGTAGCTGAACACATCAGCCTTCTCGTTGACTTTCTGGCCTCTGAAAATCTCTGGTGCTGTCCAGCAGAATGTGCCCATGCCCCCTGGTGAGGTCATGTAGGTGTTCTCCTTGTACTTCGCAAATCCCACATCTGCTAGCTTGGCGATGTCTGGGGCAAGCAGGATGTTGCTGCTCTTGATGTCAAAGTGGATGATTTTCTTGGTGTGGTGCAAAAAGTGCAGCCCAATCACGACATCCAACGCAATCCCCTTGCCCCTGCAAGAAAGGAGAACACAGTCTTGGCCAATTGCAACAACACATCTAGGAAATCATGCAGGAACAAGATGCGGGAACAACTACATGGTTGCGTGCTTGTGTCACATGGGAGCCTTGTGTGCAGCTGCAGGAAAGCGTTACTACACATTGCCTGCATGCCCAAACATGCCTTGCAGTAATGGTTGTTGCACACACCTCTCATGCCACATGTACTCTGCCTTAGTCTCCGGGCTGCCCAGCGCATGGAAGAGGTCCCCGCCTGGCATGAGCTCAGACACAATCATTGGGCGTGGCCCCTCAAAGGCACAGCCAATGAACGACACAATGTACTTGTTGCGTATGCCCCTCAGCAGCAGCACCTCCTTCTCGTACTCATCCACCTCCTGCTGGTCCATCAGGGGCTTCATGATCTTCACAGCAACCTCCTGGACCTCGTCCAAACTGGCCTTGTACACCTGCATGAAGCACACAATGGGCCATGGAGATGAAGGGTGCGCTCTGCCATCGCACATTGAGTGCCCCAGGTGATCAGGTCGCCAACTGCGCGGTGGCAATCAGAGTGTGTGGCACAGTTCTGTGAAGTCCCCCAAAGCACTACAATGCCAGGAGACACTTCATCCGCCGCTCTCACCGTTCCAAAAGTGCCTGCACCCAGCACCAGGCGCTCTCCCGCATCATCCACCAGGAACTTGATGCTCTTTTTGTCAATCACCCAATCCCAGTCCTTGGGGACCACACTTTTGGCGCTGCCCAACACACTGGGGCCGCTTGTGGTGCGTCCGCTTGGCGTCAAGCTGCTACTGCTAGCAGGGAGGAGCACTGCAAAGTACACACATGTGCAATCACGTCCATTGCATAGAGATCACATCACCATGCCGCCGCCACACACATGCAGCCTAAGCCAGTGACATCGCATGGCTGACCAACTGCGCAGCCCTCCTCCACCCCAGAAATCCGCAGCCCATCCCCTGCGCACCTTCATCCGCCTGCAGGTTTGAGTAGTCCACCAGGTCGCCTGAGCCCTGAGCCGAGATGGCTGCCTCCAGTGCGCGCATGTACTCCTCCGTCACTGATCCAACCTGGCCCGGGCTGGGTGGGACTGCGGCGGTGAGGGGGCCCACCGGTGGTGGCACGTCGGAGGAAATGCCGGTGGAGTCTCCATCAGAAGTTGGTGCAAGTGCGGGCAGCACGGCCTCCTGACTGGGTGTGCTGCACGGTAGAGCACTGCCAGGGAGATCAGCTCCTCCTTGTGTCCGACTGGCTGAAGTTGACCTGGCAGCAGATGCAGACAGATTCAGCATAGTGCAACCAGCGTGCAAGTCTGTTTGACGGTGCAAGGTCGCCTTGAGTACACTCATGGAGGCATGTTGTGGAGAGATATGATACTGTGCTCAAATACACGTGCGCAACATTACCATGCAAAAACAACCACTTGCAAAAAGCCAATATATTATTGTTGTTGGGTATATGCATGCGCATTTATGTTTGATGATATATTCACAAAGGAACCTGGGCAGGATCATGAGACACAGGTGCGTCGCTTACGCAAAAGAAACGCACTGCACCGCCACGCTGCCAGAAAACAAGTGGGTTTTAAAGTAGCGGCGCCTGCCACCACCCTCACCTGTCCACATCTGGTACGTCGTCCTGCACAGCCGGGTTTACTCCTTTTGACACTCCACTGTGCGCTCCGCTTGCTGCCGTCCCCATGCAGCAGCACCTGCCTGTGTATGCGGCATCACCATCCTCCACTAACTGTTTGCTGCCTCCAGGCATGGTGCAAAGTTGTAGCAATACATTTAGTACATTTAATAAGAGGGCTGTGGACTTTCAGTGACAATCCGCTGCCGTGCCCCCTGGTCACCTGCACAAGCGCACTTAAGCAATCAAGGCCTGCAGCTTGCAGGAGGTCCTGCGTTTTGTAGTGACTGCAAACTTCAGCGCGCACGTTTGCAACAGGGCCTTGGCAATCTGCTCATGTTTCAGCTGAATACCATTTTGCAGCACATCAAGTGAAATAGCAAAAGCTCACACCACCCTGTGCACCCTCCGATGCTGCACTGCAAACTCGAATTTATGCTAGGTGCCTACCAAGCATGGCTGCTGTAGCAGGCTACTGTAGCAGGGGTCACGGGTGGTGGGCACAAGTGAACCAGTTGCAGACACAAGCACTTTGGTGGACAAGGTATCAAGTTGTGGTTATGCGCAACCCCTGGTGGTATGTTAAGGCAAGGGTGACCGACACAGGGTGGGCAAGCACAGAGTGGGCATGCAGGGAGGGGCAACGCCTGCCTGAAGCAACTGCCCCGAGACACAGCTACCACGAGCAACAGAAGAAGAGTTCACACTGTATGGACACAGTGCGTTTATTGACCTAGGAAACCTAATAGGAGCAGCACAGGATACAACCAGTTGAGAGTACCTCAGAACAGGAGTGCATGCACCAAGGATGGCAACAACAGCGCACAAATACTGTCCACAGCGCAGTGCACTGAGCTTGCATGTCTTTATACTATGCCATCTGCGCACCTATGTCAAGGCTTGGCACACCTCTGGAGTTCACTTAACAAACTTCACAGTTGATGGATCACTTGGTCGATCCCTTCACACTGGGTGGGTTCCAGCAACGAAGCGCAGTTGATGCGGTGGCGGCGCTTCTATAATTCACTACTGTACAAGGTGTAGAAACGTCACTCAAAGTTGCACTCGGTATGTGCATCAAATATATGGTTGTGGGCAACTCTGCTGACAGGCACAGTGGTCATATCAAGAACGGTGGCAGCGCAACAACTGTTGAACAAGCCAAGTGACAAACAGTCTACCGCACTCGGTTTCTAACCTACTTTTTGGGCTTCGTCTTTCTTTGTAACAACGAAGCCTGTGCCATACTTCTTTAAACAAAGTGGTGCATGCTGCCTAATTGGGTTTGAAGTCCACGGAGGTGGTTGTGGTTGTTCTTCTCGTACAAGAGTCGTCTTCTTTTAAAAACGTAGTAGTTGCACTGTGAACATTCGCTGATTTGGTAGGGCGTGGCCTTGGAAGCACTGTTTGGGCAGTTCCCTTTGCCTGCAATGTGTAGGCACATGGCTTCAAAGTGCATGAGTATCCGTCACAGCCTCCTGAGTTCCAGAACGAATGCAGCTTGCAGAAAATTGGCACCTTCAGGTTAGACATTTGGACTAAGTTCCTATTGCCAAAGAGCCAGTATCTGACAGTCGTTCAAACCCATGTCCCTACCTGCTAACTCGGTGTCCTGCGCAGGGGTCCTGCGTGGGTTCTGCACCCAGC
This sequence comes from Heterotrichella gracilis, assembly GCA_032358255.1. Lineage (NCBI taxonomy): Eukaryota > Xanthophyceae > Tribonematales > Xanthonemataceae > Heterotrichella > Heterotrichella gracilis. Next base: position 81,048 of record JAULBX010017636.1, on the reverse strand, counting down.
CCTCCAAAACTGGCAGGAAGAAAGCAAAGCCTTTGCAAACGGGGTTCATAGGTATCACAGCAAGTTCTTTGCGCCCGGACCAGACCATATGCCCTGTATGCATGCATACTGCCTCCCACAACAAATGTCGGTATTGCCCACTTCGTATTTTCAGCAGCTCGGGCGGTACCGCTGATCCTTGTGCCTCTTGCAGATAACCTGGGCCTCTCCTCTCCACTGGGCCTCAGCCTGATCCTGTCAACAGACACACAGAAGCAGGCCATACTAGGCATTGACCCAGATGTCAATGGGGCGCTTGCTCTGCTGCAGTGGGAGAGCCTTGTGGAGTCGACTGTCGTCCCTGTAGGCAATGTGGATGTCCAGATTTTTGATATGCCGCAGCACGCCGTGAAGCTGAGCAAGAACAGAACAAGTCGGTGAGCGCAGATCTGGGCTGCACCTCTTATTTCCTGTTTGTGTGTTCTGTACGTTGGTACTTGCTGTGTCATATTGAATCTGCACGTTCCACCACATAGAAGCCATGCCCATGTCCACCCACACTGCTGTGGCTGGTGCAGGCAACCAGAAGCTGAAGCCATCTCTCAGCTCATACAGTCACACGTGCTGCGTGAAGGAGTGGAGCTAACAGCTGTCCTGGAGCTGCCTACCCCTAATGCCCTGAATGGCAAGTACAGCTGGTTTGGGTGCGGATTTGCCTCAGGATTATGGCAGGGCATCCTTGCAGCCAACGGCATCAAGGTGGAGACCGTATCAGCTCGCAAGTGGAAAACTGACCTGCAGCTGTTGAGGAAGGGCAAGGATGGCAGCCGGGAGCTGGCGCAAATGCTTTTTCCACAAACAGCGCCATGGCTCAGGTACTACTGCAGGATGTGGGTCGTACACAGTACACAGGTGGTGTGCTGAGGTGCACCTAAGCAAGCAACTACCCCTGCCGATGCAAGCGGGTCTTCCTTGGTGACATGTACCTTGCACTGCAGGAGGAAGAAAGACCACGGGCGAGCCGAGGCCATCCTGGTGGCTGCCTGGGGGATGGGCATCCGCATGCCTGCCCTGGATGGCCTGCCCATGGTGCTGTTGAGTGAGGACGATGGCGAGGAGGAGGAGGACCATGAGGCAGGGCTGCTGCAGGTGGTGAGCTGAGCACGGAAGAATGTGGAGCAGGAGACGCAAGGGCTGTGGGACTAATTCAATGGTTGGGTTTGGCAGTAGGTTGTCATATCAAAATCTGAATATGAGCATGCTCTGCAAGCTGTGTTGTATTGGGGTGGCTGGTCAGGCGCCAGCGAGGGATTTGGGTTGGGAGTTTGGGTTTGTACATTGGGAGTGTGGAGCGAACAATTATTTCTGTATATCATAGGCTTTGCATCCACAGTTAGCTGAATTTGAGCCACGTGCAGACAGCATGGCTGAGTGTGTACAATACTGTAGGTAAAGTTTTTCAGTTCTACCATTTGGCAGTGCTGTGCCTCATGCACGATCCCTCGCAGCACTGCAGTGTCACAGTTGTTTCATTTGTAGTACAGTGGCTCAAGGTTCCAGTGGCATTGCTGCACAATAGTGTGCAGCATTATATCATTGGATTTGACGGTGGGTACTTGATACGTGCTGAAGCGCGCAAACAATTATTATTGGGCATCATGATGCTGCATGCCGTTTGATGGCAATTTGCAAGAGCTTCAGATTGTGACCATGGGTGTGGTGTCACATCATGGTGTGATGCACATGCTGTAATTGGCCGATACAGTGACGGCAGGTCTGAAGTCATAATATGATGTGTAATTTCTGCGTCAAAGTTTGCCTGCCTGTCAAAGTCAGACTCTGCATGCATGCAGGCAATGCCATGCTTGAAGCCTTCTGAGTGTGACTCACAGTGGCACCGGCACCTGGCCAGCCTGCCCGGCGGCCATGCATGGCCCCGTCGCACAACTGTGGGACAGCCAGTCACTGACAGCCGCCCGGTGCTTAGATTTCCTTCAGTATACTTAGATTTCCTTCAGTATACTATATTGAAGATATAGTGTATCATCAATAATTATAGTAATTATTAATCATCATGTACCGGTACTGGCCAGTCAGCAATCAGATGTGTACCACAGTACCAACTGGTTAATAACCTGAATTCACATAATTTGGATTAAATGAACGTTGACGTTGCAATTAACGTACCTCAATCATCGTCATGTAAACTGAAGTTTGCTACGCATGAACGTTGACGTTTAAGTTATCGTACGTATACCAATGCCAATGCATTACATACGTACGTTAACTTCATTGTCAACGTCCATGCCACTGGCATTGATCGCGGTAATTGGTTTTCTATAGACTGAGATAGCACTGGCGGCATATAACATATTATGCCCCAAGTTATTTGAAAGCTGGTTGCCAAGATTATCCCATATGGCAAATGTGATACAATTTTAAACTACGGTACAACCACGCTGTCAGCTCAGTGAGTGGGCCAACCACAGCACTGCGTATATATACCTACCACCGCTGGCTGCCAGTGCAGTGGTAGGATTCGAAAATGAATTTGAAAGTTATATTCGATGGCAGCAAAATTGCATTCACTGACATAATGACATGACTAAGAGAAAAAGAAAAGTGCTGTAGTTACTTCATGACAAAAGCCTTCCTATCGGATACCTGGCAAGGCAAAGATCAATTGCTGCATAGCCCCCTTAATGGGTCTCTCAAAGTTTTACTGTACTGCAATGGGCGCCCGCCCAATAGTTACCTTGACGGCGGAACCCGATGGTCCTAACAAATACTAGGTACATATATTGTTCAGGCCAGTCCCACCCGGTGGCATCAACATGCCTGCCCCTAATTGCTTGGCATCATGTGGTGGGGTGCAAAGATCATGCCATGAGGCATGACTTTGGACTTTGTGCAACACTACCTCAATTCAATTGAGGTCCTGGCTTGTCCAACACCGCCTGGTGCATGAGAGGTGAGTGGCCAAATGTCACCGCTTTTCCCCCCCGCCTGACTTTTGTCCCGCGATTGCGCTAGCAGGGGATGATTTGGAGCGTGCCGCATCCATGAAGTCTTTCTGCTTTCGTCCCCCCAGCACCGGGAGCCGCGCCCGCCGCCGCTGGCCCACGTGACTACCAGGGCCCTCCTCTGCCCCCACCGTCTCCGCATGCTGCTCCCGGATCTGGCGCATAACCTCCTTGCAGTCAGCCTTGGACATGTCTGACCGCGCAGACACCAGCGGCTCAATGAGGTCGGGGGTCAGAGCCGAGTTGACCTGCAGGGGGGCAAAGGTTTAGGGTCAAATCCTGTCATGAAGCGCGCAGCCTCAATGTACTTGAATGCCGCAGCTGTGTACGCTCCAAAGGGCGGCTGGGTGTGCACACGATTCAACCCAGCACATATGCAATACCCTGCATGCATACGTGATTCTTGGCACGCCGTAACTTTATGGCAGCTGATAGCATGCAAGCAAAAGCATGGCGTGGCAGTGCCGCCCACACTCCCCTCCAATCACCCACCTGGATTATGTTTGAGTATGACAGCACAAAGTCATCTGGGTCCTGCGCCTCCATGAAGCGCTTGAGCTCCATCAGCTGCTCGCACTCCCCTGCCACCTTCTCAGGCTTGAGGTACTTGAGGAAGAAGCCCTTGATGTCGGCATCGTCCGCCTCCATGCCACTGATGAGCTCGTCATTGATGGTGTGGTTGGACGCCTTCACATTGGCCAACAGGTGACCAGTGAAGTGGGCAATGGTCTCTTCAAGAGCTTGCTCAACCAGCCTGGAAAATAGAGAGGGAAAAAGACATCAACCACCAGAACAGCAATTAAGTGACGGTGAACCAAGAGTTTTTGCAATTGCAAAAGCTGTCGGCACAGCACATTAGTACAAAAGCCGCCATTGACGCCCAATTCCATCATGACCTGTCTAACCCCCCCACACGCACACACACCTTTTGAAGAACGCCCCCTCCACCTTGACCTCATACTCCTCCAGGTAATCCATGATGGTGGCCACCACGGTGCGCGTCAGGCGGCGCTCCACGTAGTCGTCGTGAACATACAGGCGCCCAAACAGCTCCTCCAGCCCTGGGTCCTCAAAGATTGATCGCACCAGCGCCACCACCGCCTGCTTGGCAATGTCCAGGAAGCCGCGGCACAGGTCCTCAACCTCAAGCTGGCCCTGGGAAGGAAGGGGCCATGCAAAGTAATGTAACCGAACTGACCAGAGAGCGCATGCCACGCGTACACGACTTTTGGTGACCAGGTGACACCATGATCGCATTACTTTGGCCAGGTGATCCATGATCGCAAAGCAAGGTTCTGAGGTGGCGTATTCTAGACCCAAACTAAGCCACATGCTCCACGTCTCCCGCATGCACCACAATTGTGCGAGGCTGCACTCACAGCGCTCACTGCACCACAGCGCTGTGAGCCGCTGCCCCCACCTTGAGCTTGTCCTCCAGCTGCTCGTCCAGCCTTTCGTTCAGCGCCAGCGCCTCATCATAGCACTTTGTGTTGTTGTTGATCACGGCCGCCAGGTGGTCAATGGACACGTTGGGCTGGCTGATCCACCGCAGCTGGGATGTCTGGAGGTTGCGCAGCACGGCCATGGAGGCCTGCGGGTGCAAGGAGGGTGCAGATTGACAGGGCTCTGTGACACCCAAGGTGCTGTGCGCAGGTGTGCGGACCCGGCGCAGTGCGCGGGGCGCGGAAGGTGCGCACAGGGTGCGCCCCTCAGGATCTTAAATTTGGTGCGCGGAAATTAAACTTGAATCAGCTTTAAATTAATTGAGTCTTAGTAACATTGAAAAAAAATTCAATGATTATCTAACTCATTTAAAGAAACATACACCTTGTAGATGCGTGATTAGCTACGTCATTTTGTCTGATTAATTTATTTCAATGGCATAATCCCGCGCACCCATTGCGCCCGCCCACCAAAGGACCTGAAAATGTCTGAGTCCACCACCCTGTCCACATCGCAGTTGGTCCCACCTCAGCCCTGCCGAGAAAATAACAATATAAGGTATAATCACACTCCCCTTCCCCCGCTGGCGCCCCCACTTTCCCCCATCCCCACCTGAGCAGTTGCCAGCAGCAGGTCCCCCTTGCTGATCCGCTCCACCAGCGTCAGCTTCTCGTTCACAATCCTGAACAGCTCCACGTGACCAGGGGTATACATCTTGCCGTCATCGCGCACCTTGGGGTCCATGGTCATGTCAGCCTGAGGGGCAGTACACCGGGGAGTAAGACAGGGCGCACACACAGCAGGAAAACACTGAGATTGTACATGACACATTACGCATTCCCAAAACAGCTGAATGAACATCGGCATCCGACCCCTTTAACTAGATGCCCCCTAGTTCACGCTGTGCCAACATTCCGTGTGTTCACCCATGCTGCACCTGCTGCGGTGTGCACCCACCACCACAGCCCGCCACCACAGCCACCACCACAGCCCGCCACAGCCACCACCCACACCTCGAGTATGTTGTTGAACCACTGCTCCAGCGTTGCCTGCGTGCGCTGGTTGTACTTTGCAATGAGCAGCGTGAGGCCCGAGGAGGGGCCTTTAGGGAACTGCAGCTGGTCATCCTCCACACCCAGGTTGCCGACGATGTCCTGGTACTCTAGCAGGAACTCCATCAGCTGCAGAGGGGAGGTGGGTGTCAGGATGAGGGGGGGCAGGGAGGAAGAGCAATCTATTTGTGTGCCAATAATCAAAGACACGTGGAAAAAGTATGCGCATAGGTATCCAGTTGCTGTTGCACTGGGGGTACAGGCGCTGCCATGGACCAGCCACACACCATTTCACACAAATTTCCCACATTCAGGGACATGCCCAGGCGCAATGGAGCCCCACGCAGCACATTGCACTGGTATTGCAGCACATGTGCAAGCATTCTGTATGGCAAAAGAGCACACACTGACATGATGATACCTTTTGACCCAGACATGCACATGATTCCACCGCTTCGTCCCCCGCTCCCTCCCCCCACACTCACCGTGAGAATGTCCCCATTTGCCAGCTGCTCAGCGCATGCCCCAATCAGGTCCACCGTCTGCACAAGCTGCCTGTGGTACTGCCCACTGATGTGTGCAAAGATGGTATAGGAGGGTGGGAAGCATGGCGTCACGAAGTCATACACCTCGGCCAGCTGGATGGTCAGGGCCTTCACCTCCTAAAGGGGAGGGACACGTGCATGTGAGCGGGTGGTATGGACATGGCTGTGGGTTGGAGGAGTTCATGCGCGCGTGTGTAAGTGTGTGGTCAGAATAGGTGGAAGTTGAGCCAGAAAGTCCGGCGCAGGGCATGCATCATGATCAGGCAGCAGCGCATGCAGTTAGGCCTCACATCCAGAATCTCGTTGAACAGGTCATGCGCGTCCTGGCCGGCCGCAAGCAGCTTGCCACACTTGATGTGCAGCGGACCAAAGGACTCCTGTATGCTGTTGGAGATGTGGTTGGTGCACATGGAGCGGAAGTTCTTGATGGGGACAACAGCTGCAGGTAGGAGGGGAGGGGGGTATGAGGAAGACAGGACTCGGACATGATATCAGGAACATATTTATTCCTGCAATAACTATATCAGGCCTCACAATTACTGGAAAATGGGCCGCCTTAACCTTGAAGGGTTATTGGAATATCACGACAACATTTTGCATGCTAAATATTGTATATAATAACATAACATTATAACATAACATAATAATAACGAATGCTAACAATAGATAATGACACATACTATAACCCAGACAAGCGCTGCAGCATGTTGCACTGTTGGCTATAGCACATCAGTGGGGCCACAATTAATGAAGTACAATTTGCTGCAGAATATATTTTTCCGTCAGTATTGGCACAGCAATGCGAAAGATTACAATGTATTTTTTACATAGATGTTACCCATGCTACCCTGCTCCGCCGCTCCTCACCCTTCCCTGACGCCCCCAGCTGCTCATCCACCATCTCTTGGAGCTCAACGATTCGCACCGCTGACACAAGCAGCGAGGGATTTTCCTTGGCCAGTGTGGAGAAGTCGCGAATGATGTGCCACAGCCGCTCCTCAAACTTGGCAAAGGTCATGCGCACCTGGACAGCGGGGGTGAGGTTGCAGGAGGATCTGAGGCCAGGCCAGTGCACCGCATGGCATGCGACGGACACCTGACGTTATGCATGGCATACGGCCAACTCAACGCATTTGACCATTGTACCACAGTTGCGACTGGCTGTGTGACCTAGTCTGCGCGCAACTGCCCAGTGGCTGCCCTGCTCACCTTATCGAAGTATGCATTGAGGCTGTTGAAGTTCTGCAGCTTTGATGCGCCGCTCTCCACCAGCGCCCGCTTTGCCTTCACGCTGGTGCCCTCAAGGATGGACAGGGTGGCGTACGCCTGCAGATAGGGGGTGGGAAGACAGGTTGGTCACCCTATACACAGAGCTGGGTAATGCAACGCCCAGGAGCTGCATGGCACCACCTGGTCCAACAGCAGTAGCCCATGTGCCCTGAAACCTCCTGCCATGTGCACCCCTGCCAGTCCGCCGCACCTGCATGAGGTTGTTTTCGTCCCTCAGCAGCTCCTCCGCCTCCTCCGCCTCCTTGGGCAGGCTCACTATGTGCTCCACGTCCTTCAGGGTCTTGCCCAGGTTGTTGTGCACAGCGCTCAGCAGCCGGATCTTGTCGTGGTGCTCGATGAGCAGGCTGGTCTCAGTGCACAGACGGTCAATGCTCTGGAACTCCTCGTGCATCTTGCTCACGTTCTTGTGGGCTCCATCCACCAGCTCCAAGCCAGACCGGACAGCCTCCACTTGTGAGGACACTGTGGCAGTCAGCTGGAGCTTGCTGGCCTGGGGAAAGGGCGGCCACACACGGGTTACAGTGGGCCTCAGCTGGGGGTTGACTATGATCTTTATGCAATGCTATGCACGCATTGGTACACCACGCTGCCAAGTGCAGTACCCTGGTAGCATAGGAGTAGGGAGTGGTCGAGGCACACCATACAACAACGCTACCGGTTATGCTTACTGCCACCACCGCAATGCATCGGATACCCCCTGCCTTGTGACGCAGCCACGCCCCCGTATCCCGTCCAGCTACTCAGCCCTCCCCGCCACCCCTTCAACCTAAGCCCCCTCCCCCCCACCACTCCCCACCTGCAGCTTCTGTGCATACTCCTCCCTCAGCTGGCCCAGCCGCTTGAGGTCCTCGGGGTGCTGCAACAGGCGACCTACCTCGTCAATGGCGGAGTAGCGCGCGTCGGTGGCCTGAGGGGGAGGGGAGGGTGCGCACGCTCAGTACAGCAGGCCTGGTACAGCAGCAGTACCCTGCTTGCCAGAGTGTGGTGTATGTGTGTGATATCCCCAGAGAAGCCGCAGCGCAGAAGGTGTAAAGTACACGTGTGAAATTTGCGTGCGGATTTGCACAGTGCTTGGTGGCAGGCAGGCGCGGGGTGTGTTTGTGTGTGCGTGTACCTGCGCCAGGGTGCCTGCGGCCATGGCGCTGAGCGGTGTGTGGCCAGACTACGTGGCGAAGGTTGGGCCACTGGGTCAACCTTGAAGCCAGATCAGGAGACGCGTTATTGCCAGACCCTGGGACGTGTAGCCCGTGTCAGTGAGGGGTGATAGCCCCAGCAGCAGCTGCTCCTAGTTGAGCATACACCCTGCAGCAGTGGTACGGACGTCAATGCCAAAACATGCAACAGGTTGTGCACCAGCAGCAAAGAAAGCAGAGTTTGAGCACTGGCTACACAAAGCACTGCTCATGAAGGAGCAGGGTGTGCCCATCCACTTCCTATGCATGCACCCAACTGCAAACGAGCAGCCAGCACGTCAATCTTACCTGGCTATGGCACTTTAGAATAGGGTACACTCCTTACTACGCACACTCGCACACGGCACCTAGGGTGTGGGGCCATGGAGGTCAGCGGGTCACATGCATGCAATTTCAAATGCATGCCGAGTGCCCGGTGGATTGTAAAGAGTGGGTCCCTGTGTAGTTGAGACTGGCCCCGTTGTCAACCTGCAGTCAGAGAGACTGTGCAAAAAGCCCAAGTGAGGTCCTCGTTTTGAAAGGGCACTTGGGGCCTAGTTGAAGAAAAATGTCCGTTTTTTGGCCGGGGGGAGTGATATGAGATATGGAGGGGAGAAACGTCACCGCTGCTGAACAGCGGAATGCCCACTATTGTGTAAAGCTGCAGCGTGACTCTCCTTCTGTCTTGTTTCGTGACTCGACACCGCACTTGGCATCTGAACAGTGTGCACTCGGTAAACTTGCTTGAGAGTTCATCTCCACACACGGTTCCCTTGGGTGCTTGCCCTCACTGTGTGCCTGTGTTCTGGGGCAAACAAAACTACCCCAAACCTTAGCCCAGCAGCAGACAGGCTACGCAGGCAGGAAATATGACCTCCAGGAAGCGGACTTTGCTCAAGGTCATCATCCTGGGTGACAGCGGGTGAGACTGTGGTGCAGCCGTGTGCACCGCGCCAGCCATGTGGCCCCCCACCCAGCCTAACCTTTTGCCTTGTGCACAGTGTGGGCAAAACCTCGCTGATGAACCAGTATGTCAACAAGAAGTTCTCCAGCCAGTACAAAGCCACCATTGGAGCAGACTTTTTGACGAAGGAGGTGCAAGTGGACGACCGACTGGTCACCATGCAGGCAAGGGTTGTGGACGCATGCCATGGCGGTGCATGCAAGGAGGGGCAGGAACTGACTTGCCGTTGCCTGTGCAGATTTGGGACACGGCAGGGCAAGAGCGTTTCCAGAGCCTGGGCGTGGCGTTTTACCGAGGGGCAGACTGCTGCGTCTTGGTGTTTGACGTGAACTCGCAGAAGACGTTCGAAAACCTAGAAAACTGGAGGGACGAGTTCTTGATTCAGGTAGGCTTCACCCATGCATGCATATTGCATTTGGGACAAACTTACTTTGCTGTTGTCATGTGAGGCCCACCGGTAGTGGCTTACCCCCACCCCACCCCACCCCACCCCTTGTGCAGGCCAGCCCCAACGATCCCGACAACTTCCCCTTTGTGGTGCTGGGCAACAAGGTGGACGTGGAGGAGGGGCGCAGCAGAGTGGTAAGTGGCCAGGCAGGGGCAGGCCAGCTGGCGCTGCAGCAGCACCCCAGCCATGCACCCACCCACCCTCTGGCCTGCAGGTGTCTGAGAAGAAGGCCAAGCAGTGGTGCAGCTCCAAGGGCAACATCCCCTACTTTGAGACGTCAGCCAAGGAGGACTTCAACGTGGACGCAGCCTTCCAGTGCATCGCGCGCAACGCACTCAAGAACGAGACTGAGGAGGACTTGTGAGTGGGGATGGGCGCCTGGGGGCATGCTTAGGGTAGCACTGTAGTCCAATTGAGTGCATAGCTCAAGGTGCATAATGGTTATTGCTGCACAGCTGTGTTGTAACGCCGTGGGTCTTTGGTGTGCAGGTACATTCCAGACACAATAGACGTGAACACGCAGAACGCACCAAAGAAAAGCAATGGATGCTGCTGAACCATGGGCGTGGGTCAAACAGCAATGCAGCAGTGGCTCAGCTGTGTGCCACAGAAGCACATGTCTTGCATAAGGCACATCTGCCTCTCACTGCACAGCACAACACTGCTCTGGACTCTCTGCGGTCATCTGGGTATATCGCGTGTTTTTCTGCCTAGGTTGTCACCTGTGTAATGCAAGGTTTTGCTTTATTATTTGGGTGCCAGCAGAGAATGTAGGAGCCCACACGCAACTCCTCAACCTCACACACAGGGCTTGTATTCTAGACGTGTATCAAAGTTGGTGATGAGGGGGTTGGCAGGCAGTAAGAGTTCATCAAGGTGGACTTGCTTTTTCCACAGCAGGGTTCTTATGGATGAGTAGCTCGAGGCGTTCATTTGGGGAAGACATGGAGATTTGCTTTTGACACCGGCACTGTTCTTTCAGGCAGCGTTGGGATTGGCTCAGCTGCTCTAATTGCTTTCATCATGGATGGATAGTTCTGCAGCACCTTCGAAATCATTTGCTGCACACTTATTTTCGAATCTGCCATATCCCTGAAGCATCAGGCTGAAAAACTGCTGGTGTAACAAATCATTAATCCCGTGAATCAAGCACGCAGTAATACCACATATGCACTCTTTTAGGGGAACTTTCCCTTTGAAAGGCAAGATAGGAGATGCCCATGGGTGGCGTTGCCAGCCAGGCTTGACACAAATACTTACAGGGCATGTTCCACCTTGCCAACTTGTTTGAAACATGTTGCAGCAAAACAAAACAGGGTGTTGACTCCAGACTGGCCAGCAAGAAGGGTCTTGCAGAGCCGGCTGGCGCCATAGTGACTAGCCGCTACTGAGTAAATTAACTCCAGGCTAGGCCGAGGGGCCTATGTTACGTGATGCGCAATAGGAAATTAATGAATGCATTATAATCATGATTATACTATATGATGATCAAGAAATATATAAGACACATTGCGCCATGCCGCATGACATGTCTACCCCAAGTCAATAAATAATTATAACCACGTTAATGATCATAACCATAAGTACTTAATAACCCTTAATTATCCAGTATGAATATATCAGTGATTACCGGGCCCGTTATCATTTAAACACGGCATCCAACGCCAGTCATGAGTCATACGTATTGCATGCATATGCCAAGAAGGATGCATGACATAATCATTATTAAGAAGATAATATATTTACCGTACTAGGTACTTCAGTGAATACAATTCTCATTTTTTGGGGTCCAGGATCCATAAGTAGGCCAGGGCATGGGCACTAGACGCAGTCATATGTCATGGCATGACAGGCAGTGCCTGGAAGCTGAATCTAGGGCGTCAACTAAAATAATAACATTAAAATGATTTCAGTCAGAACCCCCGTGCCATTATTAGTACAGGAGCACATGTTTTCGCAAAGTCTAGGGCGTCAAAGGTTCGCAAGGCATGAGAGCTGCATGTCCTGCCATGGAGTTGAAGGCTGCAGCCTCCATCAGCCCCCTGTGCACACGAGGGCTGCTCGCAGGGAGTTGGGTGCCAGTATGCGCTATAGCCACCACAATGTGCTGCTGCTGTGCGGTGATAACAGCTCGGCAGGTGGGACATGTCGCTCTGCACCACAAATGCAATACACAAGTTAGCACACTGCACTGACATTCTTTATCAATTCAATTGAAGTTGCCTGCAGTATCTATAATGTGATCAGAATTGCAGCTCCCTACGGGCCGTCAACTGGCCATGCGTGCAAACGCTTATGCACCATACACCAACCCGTGCCACACTGCGCGAGTGTCGATCATGCAATGTCAGGTCGTATAAGTGGATGCCACCTCCGGCCCACCCACCTTCTTGCCAGCCACGTGTCAATACAGCGCCTGTGGAACACGTGTCGGCACGAAGGCATGTGTCGCACCATGTCCCCACATTCCACCTCCTCCAGGCAGATGTGGCACATAGAGGGAGGGGCGCAGCAGGGGCCAGGGGAGCGGTGTACACGCAGAGGGAGGGATCGCAGCTGATCCTTGGAGCATATGCAGAGCATGGTGCGCACAATGTCCCCACCATTGGTGATCAGGACAGCAGGTTAATGTTGTCCCCTCAAGGTTAGTCAGGATAGCAGGTAACAAAAGGCAACAACTATTGTGGTTCTGTGCAACACCTAGGTGTACAGGCGGTCGGCGGACGGCGCGCCGCCGGTGAGGAAACCATGGGAATGCGGGTATTTCGTAGTGTTTCGTGAGTTGACACAAAGGTTGCGCCCCATATCCCGTCTGTGGCTTGAAGCACACGGTTGCGCCGTCAGGTGGTTCTATTCTGCTGCCGCTGATCCTTGCCCCCTCTTGGCTTTAAGTGCGTGCATGCATGCGTGTGCGTGTGAGAAGTGTCCTTTGTGGCAGCCGCAGTTGCTTGCGCCCCCCTGTCGATAGCTGTTGCCAACTGGCGGCTTACGTCTGTACCATTGCAGGCACCACCCCCGCAGCATGGGGGTGTGCCCTGCACCGGCCACCGGGGCTGGGCTGGAGCTGGGAAGGCTGCAGACCAGGTGTGCCTCGGCACACAGGCAGACGCCCTTGATTGCAATAGTTTGCGCCAACCACGGCATCGGTGGCCCAACACAGCATCCCCAGGCGAAGGAGCATCAGTTCAGGTCTGTTGCTGGTTGTTATTGCGCTGGGCCTCCATATGCATATGCAGTCTTGTGGGTGAAACCTTGGCTGGACCCACCTTGGCTTTTCAACACGCAGGTTGGTGGGGCTGCTGGGGTTTGTTAGTGTGCCTGGGTCTCCCATGCGTCTACACTTTGTTTGCCGCGCATGGAACAGGTACCCTGACCGCTCCCTGACAGCCCAGTTAGGGTTATGGGTAGGGTTCTCGGGTCCCTTTAGGGTCACAAAAACTCCCTCGATCAGCTGTTAAACCCTTAGGCTTACTTTTCAAGGATCAGCGCTTGTTCAAGGTCAGGCCACGATGTTGGGGCAGCGGGGCAAGCAGCGCAAGGGGAGGTGCCAACTCGAGGGTAGAGAACTGCACAAGCACAACGTGAGGGGGTGGTCATTGACAGGTGAATTGGATAACTATGGCACAGCATTGCATAGATATACAGCAGCAAGGGAAAATGCCAAATTTCATAGCATGTGCAGGTTGTTGGTGGTGTTCACTTGTGGTTGCTCAGCAGTTTTCTACACTGTTCTCACCATGAGCGGCGCGTGTGCTCCCACCACTGCCTTTATTGCCATAGCCCATGCACCAATGAGCGCTACCAGTGCCAGCGGGTACAACAGGTGCAGCAGCAGGAGACTCAGCAGCAGATCCTGTAGGAAGGTACTACAGGGTAATTGAGCTGACGTTGACAGAGAGAGATGTTGAACAAGCTTGAGCCACACTGCCCCTATGCAGGCTGCAGCACCTGTGATGATGTTGGTGCACAAGGTGATTTTGATATGGTGCAGCACCGTGTTAATATTAGTACCACATGCATGCAGCTATGTATCCTGGATATGCATTCCAGTATGATGCCAGTATGATGCCAGCCTGAGGCAATATGGCATGATCATCGATGATCAGCAAAGCTGTGCATAGCACTGAAACAAAGGCATGGCCATGCCATGTCTGAGACTGAAACCCACCAGTGCTGGTGCAAGGGGATGTTTGCTAGGAAAGCTGAACTCGCTGACGCTCCTGTGCGTTGCTTGTGGATTAGAGGCAAGCACCGAGGCCTCGGGCTCTGCAATCAATCGTTGTGCCTCTTTGGTAGTCAGGCCAGTGGCGCCCTTGTGTGGTAAAGCATGCTGGACCCTTTCATTGGATCCAGCCGGCGCGTGTGCTGACGCAAATCGCCAGTGCGGGTAGGCTGGGTGTGCACCGTTGGCCGCCAGGCCCCCCATGTGGATGCTGCTGGTGAAATGAAGCTTGCCCAGATGGCGGCTGGCTTACGTGTGGTTCCCATGTCCCACTGTATACACTGCACCACCGGGCACCTTGCGCACCTCCTGTGTATGCTCACTCTTCGTATGGGCTGTCGCCACAAGCTGAGGGTCCGACACCACGTTGAACATGGATTGCAGTGGAAAATGTTGTACTTCCACAATGCTGATGCGGTGCTTGCCAGTATCCTGCGATACAGCTGCTGCGTGTACAACTGGATAGCTTGCCATTTGCAATTGCGCCCCGCGTGTGTGAGCTGCCCATGCACAGAGCATTATCAGCACCACCGCCTTCACCAGTGTGGTTGTGGCAAGCACCAGCAGCGGGCGCCCCCGCCCATGCACCCAACGAGAAGGCTGGGAGTTTAATTGACTGCTGCTGGCCTGGGGTCGGGGCGGTGCGCCTGTGCTGCTCCACATTGCCCCCATGGTACGAGCGTCAGGCTGTATTTGCTCTTTAGAAGTTGGTGCACTGTAGACTAGACGCGCACTCTGTTGTCTCCTATTAGTATATGAGAAAGATTAATCTGCAATTGCCTGCGGACAGAGCAGTTGATTGGAACATGCATCGTTACTGTCTGCCAACTCAAGATGATGAGGAAGGACCTTTGTGAGCTCATTTCACCCGCAACCCACAATGATTGCAGGTATTGTGCATCAGTATCAGATACAGGGGCTGCAATGCTGGCTGTGTGACACAACACTGTTACATAATGGCTCGCACATGTACAAGCTACTGATATCCTGGCTTGTGCCTCTCAGAGCCGCTGCCGGGGCTACTAGCTACCTAGCGGAAGACGTCATTTTGGCTATAGCTATAGGCAACAAGCAACTATGCCTATCCACACATATTCAGGCTATCACACCACATTTACCTAAGAAGTAAACTCACCTTGCAGATATTATGAAGCTTCTGTTATTATCAGCTCTGGTTTAA
Organism: Heterotrichella gracilis; assembly: GCA_032358255.1. Lineage (NCBI taxonomy): Eukaryota > Xanthophyceae > Tribonematales > Xanthonemataceae > Heterotrichella > Heterotrichella gracilis. The sequence continues at coordinate 65,730 of JAULBX010017636.1, read as the reverse complement.
GGTGTGAGACAGTCACAACCTTTGTTCAGCAGATGGTTTGCTGCAGTATGTTGCAAGATGTTGTGAAGGTGCAAAATATTCGAATCGTTGGGTTCCAAACGTTATACACTTGTTTGCTGTAGTGGGTTGCTGGAGGCCAGTGCTGTATAGAATGACTGCAGCTGCTCGTGTGTATACAGGGCAATTGCAGTCGATGTTGATAGGTAGCTATAGCAGCGCTGGACTTGTACTACTGTCTGGATGCCCTTGCTGTCACCGACGTCACGTCAGGCTCCGCCGCGACGGGGCGGTGGGCTGCGCGCTGATCAGGACTTCTGACGATGCAATCACTGCGAGATCGAGTGCAAATGCCAAACCGGCCGGTGCGGCAGGGCGGATTTGCCGATGCGAACGCGCGCGGCGCGCCGGTGGTACCGGTGGTGACGAGCGGTACGGCGGTGCCGTGCTCTGCTATTGGCAACGTTTAGTCATACCAAAGTCGTTTTCCGTGTTATTTGAAGTTGATGGTGTGTCCACGTTACACTGCAACTGACTGCCATCACGCTGGAAGGAGCAGGAAACACAACGCTATCTTCGCATATGCATGCGTTCCATTGTGCACGCAGGTGTTTGATGGTGTTTCAATAGCGAACCCTGCAGTACGCAATCTCAGTATTGCATTGTTTCCCTGCAAATAATTGTGCAGCTATGCTATGTCACACACTAACTGCAACAGTGTCAACCATTAATGCCGTCAAACCCTAAACCCTAATCGAACTGATGCAGAAAGAAGGGTTTGACATATAAGGGTTTGTCCTCCTGAGGTACATGACACAAGAACCCGTCCAACTGCGGCTATTTAAGTGACACTCCTGCGTTCCAATAAACTTGAGTAAAGGTGTTATATGCATATGTCGACATGTAGATTATTGCCAATGACAACACAACGTGTTGCAACCGCACAGTGGTGGCTACATCCTTGCTCAAAGAAACACATCCCCAGTGTGTACCCCAAGGGCTTGCCAATGTTTATCTGCAACCCAGGTTTATTGGTACGCGCGACATGCTGCAGGCTACCTGTGCCGCAGGGCTCACATTTATCTGCTTGAAGCGGATGGTTGGGCCAGTACGTGGGTAATATAAAGTCACTGAAGAAGGTTCAATAAGACAAACATGCATGGACTGCACGCCAGAAACCTGCTATACTGTACGCATCAGCTGTGCTACAATGTTCACACGCATCATTGTGGACATCGCCAGCAATACAGCATTCTGCAGACACGCAACAACCCCCTGAATAGTCGGATCAATCACGCATGCGCGGATATAACATGGCATAAATATTTTGCTCGTGATTTGAGCCGTGGCGTGCACTACTTGTGCCATATGCAAGCATCAATGCACATCAGGTTACTACCTGAGGAAAATACTTAAAATGTCTGCATCAGTGTCTGCATCAATTTGCATCATGCATGCAGCCAAGTACTCATAGAACACCATGGCCATATTCAACAATTGTCAGATAACAGCTACTTACGTTGGTTTCCTCCATAAATCTGTTAAGAACAAGTCAGTGACATCAGACTCTGGTATGTACTTTTTTTTTAAATAGCACTACATCGGCAGGATGCAGGCTTTACTATTAGTGACATGAACACCATTAGGAAATATAAACAGAAACGCCATAGAGACTTCCATGCACCACCCACCCTGGGTCAAAATCAATGCGGTGCATGCATGCGCTGCATCCCCTGCCAAACAGCATCCCCCCGAAGCCACGTGTGACATCACCCCCCCCTACCCGCCCCTCATGGATCTGCCCACCTCCTCTTTTCCTCTATCTCGTGATTGCTCCCCTTCACAGCCACACGTCCGAGCTGCTGTCTCCCCCTGGGTACCGCACCTCATGTGCCAGCGCAGGGCCCCACGGCTCAGCACCAAAGTCAACATAGAAGTTGGGGTTGACGCTCAGCCCGCCATTCACATTGTCAACATCAACCTGGGGAACAGGCAGGGGGAGGGATCATTTTGTGACCAGGGGATGCTATAGGGTATACCCTGGCCATGAGTCACCTCCAATCCCAGCAATGTAACCCACACATGTTTGGCATCCATCGACATGCCCATTCATTCAGATTTCATATGCACAAGTACACGTGCAGGACTGTGCATGGGTGCACCACACACAGGGCCAAGTGCAGTGCGCTGCCCCTGCCCCCCTTGTACCTGCAGCATGTAGCTCCCCTTGTCCGCCATGTCTGGGTAGAACTGCTGGTCCCATGCGCTGAACAGGCTGTTGGTCACGTACAGGCGCTTGCCGTCAAGGCTGCGGGGCACAAGCAGGAGGTACAGGTCAGTCCCGAGGGGTATATACATGAACGCAACACTTCCTAGGGCCCTGCGGCAATGAGGTGAGTGCAGTGACCAACTGTACGCATGTTGACAGGTCAAGATGTTGCCGCACGCCATGCCCATGCCACCATGCACATGCAAGTGGCTGCACTTGGCACCTCCCACCCTCCACACACCCACACACACCTGAGCTGGATCATCTGCGGCCCCCCCAGCAGCTGGTGCCCCTGCACTGTCTCCACCTCTGGTGCCTCATCCACCCCCTCAGGCAAGCCACCTGTCACCTTGAGGCCGCCCCCCTTGCGGATGATGCCCCCCAGCCACAGGCGCCCCACCAGGCGGGGGTGCTCAGGGTCGCTGATGTCGTACTGGTTTAGGTCGCCTGCATGTGAGTGGGTGTCAGTGTGGTGCATAGTAAAGGAATAGCTTGATGTAGTTGTCTGGCTGATGCCAAGGTCATTGTTGAAGCCTTACTAGGGGTCTCTGCAGCACATGTGCACTGCCTGAGAAGGCAGGGACTCCTCTGGATAGTATTTGTATGTCCCAGAAGACATAGCCTAGCTACAGCATTTGCGCTTGGAGTACCACGCATTGACTCACGCATCATGCATATGCAGCCTGACAATGTCTGACACCCACTCCCTCAACCACCCCCTGCCCAGCAATTGCTCCAGTCTTCGCAGCACCTGCCCCCCACCCACGCACCTCTGAGCCAGTTGCTGAAGTACAGGAACTTGTCGTCCAGTGAGATGAGTATGTCTGTGATGAGTGGGGGCACCGCAGGCAGCACCCAGCCCTCAACCTGGGTCCACTCCTGCTTGATGGCCACGGAGGTGGCCCACTTGCCGGGGGAGGAGGGGTCCTGGGAGGATTGGTGGGAACAGCAGGTGGGCCAGGCGGGCACGGCGGTGCTGTGTACGCACTAGGGTATACCCTACATTATAATTAAAAGAGTGCAGGCAGTAGGATCCCCTGTGCGTGCGCTCCTCGGCCATTGCCTGGCACATGCCATGGCCAGCATAATATTAGTCCTAGTGCTAGTGCAATCAGAAAGTGCCAAATCATGCACTACAACACTGATTACAACAATCCAAGTGACCTCATTGACGGACTTCCAGCAATTGTTTCTTTCATCCTTCAATCCTTGGCATTGGAACATGCATGGGATGAGGATTTCAACAAGATATATACTAACCCACATTGCTGTGGGCATGGAGCGCAACGAGGTTTAGATAGGATATCTTCACCATTAAGCGCTTCATGCCCAGGGAATAAATGTACCAGATACCATTGGTAACATATTTCAAAGTATCAAAGTATCATATAGATATCAAATATCGACACCAATGATCTTTGCTGTCGATATTTGATATAGTTTGTTTTCGTCGAATCGAATCGGATATATCGGATAAAAACAAACTCTGTAGCCACACCACACAGCACCACCTGCATGCCCTTGCACTCCCTGGAACGTGCCCACCCCAACAACCCCTCACCTTGCCGATGTGAATGACATTTGACGACAGCGCCGCCCCCACGTACCCGTGCGGCTGCTCCGGGTTGTGCAGGAAGCGCACTTCAAGGGGGATGAGGCCATCAGGGCCAAGGTGCACCTCCTGCACAAGCTCGTGGCTGGTCCAGTCCCAGAAGTAGAGGGAGTCTCCGTACAGGGTGGGGACCTGGGAGGGGTCAAATCCCTGCAAGGGTGCAGCTGCAAATGGTGAGGCGTGGAAGGGGAGACATTTCCAGCCTGGGAACTTTCCCTTTAGGGCATACAGCGAGGGCTGCCAATTGTGAGGTGTCACTGTGCAGTGAGTAGCAAAGTGGGTACCGAGTTGCTCAACCTGTATGCAGCACAGAGTAGCAATGAAATCTGGTCTTATTCATTACCGTACCGGCGATAAAAGTTGCGCTTTAAATAGCCAAGTACAATTTCACAATCAAGTAGGCCCTCATGATCTGGATGGACAGTCACTCAACCTACCCCTGCTCTGCTGCAAATCGCGTGTGAACAAATGAACTGTGCGAGCCATGCATCCTTGTCCATTTCCCGTGTGCTGTCCAGTGCCACGGCCAAGCACCGTAGCAATTGCTGTACACCCATCAGAGGTTGTGCACTTGTCAGATGGTGTGCCCTGCATTCCCCCAAAGCCTGAGGCCCGGCCTCCCTACCTTGGTGAACGCCTTTGGCGCGCCCCATGAGGACGACACCAGCACATTGTGGCGCGGCTGGTACCAGAAGTCATAGCCGTAGGGCACCGTGTCACCCCCCCACACGCCCTTCACCTTGAACTCCTCGTCAAGCAGTATGAATCCCCCCTTGGCATTGCCCTCTGGGTCGCCCATGGCGCTGATCATGATCTCGCCAGTGCCCAGGCAGTGGCCTGGTGGGGGAGAGGGCAGAGGGGGGTGAACAAGGGAGGAGGTTGCCCAAGCGCTGGGGGAAATGCTGGGCGGGTACATAATGCATGGGCAATAGGCGTTTGCATGCGCAAAATTCAATCCGAGCGGCCCTTCCCTTCCATCTGAAGTGTGCGCGCGCTGGCTGCTGCAACACCATTTTTTGTGCATACAGACACTGTTCTCTCCATGAAGCAGCTCTATTCGGATGCCGGCACCCATGCTACCACCTTCCCTGCACTCGTTGCTGTCAATTCCATGCAGTGTCACCTCAAAGCACGGCAGCCAACTGAATCCACACCTCAGCGGCTGATCTGTGCCCCCACGCTCACCTCAGCCCCTTCCTCACCCACCTGTGTGCAGATAGGCCAGCCCTGTCTTGTCCTGAATCTCCTTTGGCTCCACCACATGGCCCTGACGTGGTGCGCGAGGGTCGGTGGCCACGTCAACACCGTACACACGCCCGGACTTGAGTGCGGGCAGCACCAGGTACTTGCGGGATCTGGGTGAGGGAAGGGGAGGGAGGGGAGGGGGTCAGCAACAAGGATGTCTGCAGCTCTGGAGCTGGAGCGAGTGCAAGCAGGGGGGCGCAGCAAGCCAGGGAACTTGTTGGGCTGGCGCAGCTGTTGTACTGGGCCATGCAACGCACAAGCGGTGGCAGCAATCCGGTCCGGCTTGAACCGGAATTTCCCTAAAATGCCCTGTCCTGTCACTCACTTTGACGAGTCCCCGTGGCATGATGAGCAGGCGTTCCATCCCGAGTGGTGCAGCTCGTCGCCTACATAGGGCATCTGCAGGCGGTGGATCACCTGCACAGAGGGGTGGAGGTGGTGGAGGGTCGAGTTCTACTATTCAGCCTGCTGTCCATACAGCGCAGTGCACATTCATGTGAATATTCGCACAAAGCACGTTGCACACACCCTTGCAAGCATACAGCAGTCAACTTGGCGCACACTGCCTGCTTCCGTGCACCCGCCTACCCTCACCTGCGCATATGTGTCTGAGGCTGGGTCAGCATCCACAGTGGCTAAATAGTCGGGCACACCCTCGCGGCGCGCGATGCATGGCACATACAGAATGGTCTCGCGGGGGCCCTTGGTGGCGTCCTGTGGGTGGAATGTAGGGGCCAGGTGTTTTCCAGACCAGGGCAAGGAGGAAGGGGAAAATACTGTATGGGGGTATATTGTGGCCAAGGTCTGCCAAGGCCTAGGGTTTCAAGCGTGCAACATGTGCCACTGTGCAACAGATAGTGGGGGTGTGCGTCCAGCCTGCCGGAGACTAGCTATAGTTGGCTATCCATTACGTGACTGGACCAACAGGTCCATCGGCCGCAAGCCCATTGGCAAGACTGTGGACTTGAACCAGCGTGGTAACACATGACATGAGCTGTAGGGTTTTCAACTGTTCAGGGAACCAAACCGTGCCATAATCTGACAGCTGATACCAGTGGGTGCACAGGAGAGAAGTGACAATGAGTCTAGGTGAGATATACTACGTCATCAAGCAGCTAAATATGCGGGTGCTCCTGTCGCTGCCTACGAGCCGTTGGTCTCGGAGGGTGCAGGTTCGTGGGCAGCAGGTGCTTCACCATGACTGTGGCATGGACAGCGCCAAGGGTAATGTAGCAGAACGAAGTTGTGAACCGACAGCCGTGGGTGCTTTCCAGCCACGCTAGGTTATTATCGACCGCGGCTGGTATATCAGTGTCTGCTGGGTTTGGTTACGTCAGCAATGATGACTGCAATCATTGGCATGCCAGCGCTGATCATCAGTGCCCACTAACGGACCCCAGCTATCATAACACGAAACTTGGCGCATAACAGTATCAAATACCTAGACAGCCGTTCGAAACGACATTGTTTACTCCTATACTGCCCGTCGACCCACAGGCACCCGAGATGCGCTGTTGGGCGTGGCATGCCCTTGATGGGGTCACGACAAGAGTAGAGCAACCAAGCACCCTTAGCCGAAACCAATGAAAGGGACCTGCTGCCGCCCTTAGTACACGGTACCAAGATACAAACGTGCTTGGGGAGTGTTCCCTGCACCAGCACTCACCAGCGGAGTCTCATAGCCGGGACCTGTGCAGCATGCCATGCTGGCCACCACACTATCGCAGCGGAGCTCCGCGGAATTGTTGGCAGGATGTGGGAGGTCCGTCACGGGGTCGACGAGGGCGTGCGTTAAAAGTCCGTTGTCCTTCGAGGTTCAACCTGTGTTTGTATACTCGACAGCCATATTAGGATAGTGCAGGGCGTCCTGTCGACTGGAAATTAATTTGTTTTTAAACAAACAGACTTTTCCAGCTGGAAAAAAGACGACCGATAATTTGTGGTGATTGTTGAGTGCACCCTCAAATAGCGTCGAGTCAACATAACGGCTGCATCTCCCCTTGTTTCTTGGTGTGCAGGCTTTCAGCACCAGCAGCCCTCTTGAGACCAGGCACTGCGCTTCCAACATAGCTGCACGGCATTCGAAACTACTGGACGACACTCTACCAGAGGAACCCACTCTCTCCTAGCTGCATAAACTCACATAGTTCCTCCAGTTCAACGTCTCAAAGTACAGTTTTTGCTAGTGCGCGCTAGTTGCACTTTCTCCCATCTCATCGTGGCACCATACAACGTCTGTCCCTGGCCCCCAGCCTGTTGCAAGCCCTGTGCGACCAGGCACCGAGGTGAGCCAGCGCGCCAATGCTGCTGAGTGGTGTGGTGGTGAGCGGTGCCTGGTGCCAGCTGGGCCTGGCGAGGAACAGGTGGGTGCACCGCACCTGCTGGCGCAGCAAAACATAGCATGCATGCTGCACAGCTGGCTACTATCTTGCAGTGCCTTATCTGTCAAGGAGGCACTGTTGAGTTGCTGTTCAGAGGTTGCCTTGTCATAGCGCGCCCTTTGCATATGCATATGCATGCGTTATGCTGCCCCTGTGCCAGCTTCCCCATGGGTGTCAGCACCACAACCACTCTGCCACACTGGCTGAACTAGTCTTGCAGCCAATCGAATATGTACCAGCCAGCTCCACAGACCAGCCTCCCACCCCCCAACGCAGACCGTCCTGTGCTGCCCTGGCACCCAGCCCCACCACCACCACCACCCACCGCCACCACTGCCACCGCCATCCCACCCCACACCCCAATAGGTTACATCAGCGCCGGCGCGGGCGCCCCCCTCTGCACGTATGCGCTGCCTCAGGTGCTGTTGACTACTACAGCGTACTGGGCGTGTCCCCCAGCGTCACACCCGGGGAGCTGAAGAAGGCGTACAGGAAAAAGGCGCTCAAGCTGCACCCAGACGTGAACAAAGCGGTGAGGAGGTGGGGTGGAGAGGAGATGTGAATGCGTGGCAAGCATGTGTGCTATAGCGGGCGTGCTGTCCGAGCTGCACCGTCCGGCACGGGCAGATGCCCAGGACCCCAATGCCTTTGCAACATGCTCCACCACCATGCCCCGCCAAGGCCCCATGCCTCGCCAGCTGCGCAGCCCACATCCGCCCCATGTTCCGCCACACTGCCACCCGCACGAGGTTGAGGCTTTGTAATGCAGTGGCAGAAATGCGATGGATACTTTATTAAAACACTATTTCTGTGGTGTCACAATCACGGCTGAGCATGCCCCCCTTCCCTCTCCTCCCTGCAGCCTGATGCGGAGCAGCGTTTCCTAGAGTGCAAGGCCGCCTATCAGACCCTGAGCGACCCTCAGGCCAGGAGGGAGTATGACAGGAAGAAGGTGAGCGGAGGGACACTTTTTGTGTGTGTGACTGCGCTGAGCCCCGCTGTGAACATGCCATGCAGTACCTGGGTGGTCAGTGCCCCGCCTCACCCTGCATGAATCACACACCCCTGGTGTACAGTCAGTATGGATGGCGGCAATTCAGCATGCTCCTGCTGTGCGGGCACACCCAGCATGGCCATGCACTGCTCCTGCACCCTTCCGTTGCCCTGCCCTGTGTCGTGATGGTGGGGCAGGCAGTGCACACCACGCCCCCCCATATGCACCCACCCACCCTGTTGCACCTCTCAGCCCCACCCCAACATCGCCCACTCCCTGCTGCAGTCTGGCGGGGGCTTTGGCGGCGCTGACTGGGACTCCTTCGCGCGCGATTGGACGCGGTCAAATGGCAGCAGCGCCGGGGCCAGCAGGGGCGGTGCCGGCGCCCCCCCGCCTGAGCCCGACATGTCTCTGGGTGACCTGTTCACTGACCTGGGCAAGGAGCTGGACTCGTGGCTGGGGAGCAGGGGGAAGGGTGAGTGGCAAGGGGCTGGGGTGCTGTGTACCATGTGCATGTATGTGGTTGGCATGTGCAGGAGGAAGTGGGTAGTTGCAGGCATGCTGTGTATTGTTGTCTCACTTGGTGCCTGCCCTGTGCTGCACCCAGCCTCCCCCTGGCCCCGCAGACATTGCAAGCTTTGTGGGCTGGGTGCAAGGGGGGAAAGGTGCGGCGTGACAATCAGGATGGGAGGATCCTCTAGTTGGGAGGATCCTGGTGGCTGGGAGGCCGCATAGCTGGCCACATCCGCCTCGCCACCATCACCACCATGGTGCCCTGCCAGCCTGGCACACCCCGCCAGTGTCCGCACTTCATGCATTGGGTTGACAGTGCGTGCCTCTCGTACGGCATCGCAGCTGGGTGTTCCGAGGCGCACCAGGGTTTTGTAGGGAAGTGTGGGGTGAATTTATCTTATTTAATCGTTTTTTTTTCTTTGGTTTATTTATATTTTTCTTTATATAACTGCATAGTGTGATTCAGTATGTGATTTAATACTGGTTTAGGAAATCAAGGTAGTGATACAAATATATATAAATTTATCTTCTTGTAAATAATACAGGATTTTCTTTCTCTGGATCATAAAGTGTTGTATGAAAAGGAATTTTCTGGGTTTGTCTGTGTGCCTTGCCCCTTCTGTCATATCGGCTCGCCCTGCACATCGCCAGGTTCACACCCCTTCCTTTGAGACCCATGCCCCTCCCCCCCTCCCCATGTGCAGGCGGCGGTTCCAAGTCCCTGTGGGAGGAGCTTAACGATATAGGCGAGGAGTTTGTTGAATTCCTGGAGAAGGGGCTGCCAGAGGAGGAGAGACAGGGGGGGAGCACCAAGGCGGAATCAAGGGGTGGGGACTCTGCCTCCACACAACCGTCACGTGGCAGCAGCAGCAATGGTGGCTCAGGGAGTGGTCAAGGGGCACGCAGTGGGAGTGGGAGTGGGAGTGGGGCAAACAGCAGCGCGCCAAAAAAGTGCGGACTGGCACCCATCCAGCACCCACCATTGCACGCCATACAGGTTGTTCACCACACCTCTGCGTTGCTGTGAGCAGGTCTCTGGCCACATGATGCAGCGCTGCTGGAGTTAGTGTGTGTATGTGCTGGTGCAGCCAGTTACTCTCCCAGCATCCCATTTAGTCGAACCCCTGTTCCTGTCTGCTTCAGGCCCCAACCGACTTTCGAGGAGGATGTCGACGTGATGATGCAAGAGCTGAAGAAGAAGCTGGGACTTTGATGGGGTCCAGGGTTAGCGCTAGCGCAGCGCAGGCCCTCGGAGTACATTTTCCGGCGCAACCTGTTGCGTACGTTGGCCTTGCAGCAGTTGCAGCAGTGTGGAGGTGCGGCATGCAGCCTGCATCCTCGAGCAGTGTATGGTGGAGGTGGCGCATGCAATGCATGATGCATGCCTGTGTAGTGCAGCTTCTTGGCAAGGCACAGGTGGGCGGTAGGGGGTCCGCCACACACACTTCTTGTGCAGCCAGCCTGGAATTCGGATGCCAGTCCTCAATGGAGAGGCCTTGGGTTTGTTATGGTATTTAGTGTTCAAACAATTAGTTTGTAGTACAGCTCATACCCAATCTAGAGTTCAATGGTAGAGGGTCTGCAGGGATTTGCACGCCCTAGTACAGCAGCATGCCGTGCATATGCACGCGCGAAGTTCTGATTCAAGAGTGCTGTATTGCTATATTGAATCAATATCCAGGAGTAATGCGCCAGTGGTGGATACGCTGTGCTGGCAGGCGGCCATGCAGTTAACACGCCACCATCAATGATCAGCAATGCCATGAAACGTGCAGCTTCGATTCTGTGTGTCACATAGACCATATGTTATGTACATGCATGGAAATTCCATTCTGGATGGCCATTTTCAACAATCATTTTTAGTGCAGACTCCGAGACTGAATGCCATATGGCGCAATCGTCACAATGCGGCACATCATGGCTCCGCATGCAAACTGGCAGTGCCGCACAAATTAGTGCAGGCCTTGGGTGCATATCATGATCTGCAGATGCCATGCATTTGCCATTGGCATTATTCACCAGACTGAGTGCTGCGCGGCTTCATGTGCATTTAGCCTTACACTTACAGGCTGCGAAAGTAACTATGACGACAAGTTGTGGCATAATATGCATATTATGTGTATACAGTTCACACTTGAACTTGCCAATGCCATAATGGTTGGTTGGCTTGCCTAGGCTAGTAAAATACCACGAGCTCAATCCAGTGCCGGTTGAGGGCCAAGCTATAATAGGACGAGGCATACATTGCAGGCAGGAATCATTCATGATCATGATTGTTGCTGGAGGTACAGGTGCCGTTAATGATACATGTGTTGTACACTGGGTGCGGGCTCCCTTGCTGTTGCTTGCTAACACAGCTACCTGAAAACTCTATGCTATCCAGAATCTGTCGGTCTCTGCCCCTTGCCTTTCACCCTCTTGCCCTTTCTTTGCTGCTTATGTTTCTCTTTTGGAGGCTCCTCAGCCAGCTCCACCCTATCCCCCTCCTCTCCCTCCCCCCCGTCTCCCTCATCCAGCACGTCTGTCATCCCCCTTTCCGTCCCCTTGCGCTTCTTCTTTTTCTTGTCCCCCCCTTTGAGCGCCAGCATCCAGTCCGCCACCTCCCCCCCCGCTGCGCGTATGACATGCGCCACCCCCCTCACCCGTGCGCTGTCGTGCTCAGTGAAGAAGGTGACGGCCTCGCCTGGGGAAACAAAAGGGGAGTGCATGGTCACAAGTGGAGGGTGACCAATCCGCAGCAATGCTTATGGGGAACAGGTAGCTCTCAGACCCTGGACACAGAGGCATGCATACCCAAGCACGCACCATGGTAATGCATGCGCCTACATGAATCTGCATGCTTCTACAGGGCGCCCTGGGCAGCCCGTGTCCAGATGAGCACCTCAATCACCAGCCCCTCACCACACAGTTGCCAGAGGTAACATGCTGAATGGACTCTTTGCCTAGCCCAACCACACACAGCCACACCCCCTGCCCCTTGTCCTCACCTGTCCGCCCCGCCCTGCCTGTGCGCCCCACCCTGTGCACGTAGTCCGTGGTGGAGCAGGGGAAGTCGTAGTTGATCACTGTGTTCACACCCAGGAAGTCCATGCCACGCCCAACAAGGTCGGTGGCCACAAGCAGCCAGGTGGCACCCGCACGGAATGACTCCACTGCCCTCTCCCTCTCCCCCGTGGCCATCTCCCCGTGGATCACCCCGCAGCGCACCCCCTGGCCCTGCAGGTCACTGGGGGCAGAGGGGGAGGGTGGGGTCAAGAGTGGTGCACCTCGCAACCCTTTCCCTAGCTCCTCGACATGGGTGGTCGGAGAAGGAAGTCAAATACTCGCCAATGCCTTGCACTGTTTTGATTACCGTACTGGCGATAAAGGTTCGCCCCCAATAATTCTATAATTGTTTTTGGCGAAATTTTATAATTGATCATTTTGCATGGGGCGAAATGCATTGTAGATTTTAAAATTGTCTCCCTGCGGGGCAAAATGGCAATAATTGCTCCTGTTGGTGCCCAAACCCAAACAGGGCCCTTCAAACATCGTCAAAACTTCTTTCAAGGCTCTATCTAACTGTTCGTGCTGTTCGCTCGACGAACGACTATAGTTTGCCGCTCGGATCGTGATCCCGGGCACCATTTTTTCGAAAGCATGCGTGTGTCGTACAAGCACCTGCAAGTCGACTATTTCGGGAGAATGCGACAGAATGATACGAACAGAGTGCTACAAGGACGTTCAACGCACTGCACTCAGGCAAAACTGCCGTCCAAAATCGACATTTTGAGTGGGGCGAAATTCTTAAAATCGAAATTTGCTTGGGGCGAAATTGAAAACCATGCTTTATAATTGTTTTCTGGATTGGGGGGCGAACCTTTATCGCCAGTACGGTAATTAGGGATATTTCATAACCAGGCAAAAACAAAAATATCATCAGAGAAGCCGAGTTACATTATTGCACTGGCAATAAATGTTTACCTCTTCCACACTGCTATTATTTTTCTGGTCGATACTATACACGTAGATGTTTTCAAGATGGAAAAAAATTGCCTCTCTAATTCATATGATATAGATATATAAATGGGGTAAGTAATGTGTTTTTGAGAACCCATGTCGCTTGTTACCCAGCTGCACACCAGAGTGATGCAGGCACAGGAGTGGTATTGTGATGTTTGTTGAGCTGTCATGTACTCCGGGGATCATGCCCACCACAGCACAGAGAGGCCAGTGGCGGGAAATCGACCGGGGCTGGTGTTCGGTTGTGGCATGGCAGTGACCGGCCAGCAGGGGTGAAGGAGCCCTGCCAGGGTGGGCACACCACGCGCTATGCAAAAGGGGAGGAATGCCTGGCAACAAACAATGCGTACATGACATGGCAGCAGGATATGGGACCCCACTACCCTCTTTTCACCCAGGTTACGCCAAATGCTCCGCCCCACCCTCGCTCGCTCGCACCCTCATCCGCGTGCGCACAGCATCCAGTCAAACATGCTGTGGCGGGTTCCCCAGCACATCCACACCACTCCACCCTTACCCTGCACCACCACAATCCATCCCCTCCGCACCCACCCACCCATGCCCACGCGCTCACACACCTGTGCACCGCCTCCGCCCGTTCACGCGTTGCCACAAACAGCAGCACCGGCGGCCGCAGCCCTCCCTCCACCACCTGCCGCAGCGCCAGCCCCTTGCCCGCCTCCCGCCCAACAAACAGCAGCCGCTGGCGCACCGCAGCCGCCGCAGCCCCTCGCTCCCCCACCGTCACGCGCAGCGGCTGTCGCAGGAGGGTGCGTGCCAGGGCCTCAACCCCCTCTGGCAGGGTGGCGCTGAACAGGGCGCGCACCTGAGGGAGGGGGGTGGAGCTGGTGGGGACACGTACACACAGCTTCACAGGGTAACACTGCCCACCAGTACCCTTGAGCAGGACAACAACCACCCTGAGCAGGATTTCCACAAGAATGCTGTGGGACAAGCAAACCGTATGCGCGTCATAAGCAGAATGCATGCAAGACCAATGTCTACCATTGGGAGATCACCCCATCCCCAACGCACCACATCCTTGTGTGTACATGCCGCCAGCACCTCGTCCACCTGTCGCAGGAATCCCCCCTCAAACAGCCGGTCAGCCTCGTCAAGCACCACCATGCGCACGCCACCACATGACAGCTGGCCGCTGGTCACAAGGGTAGCCAGCAGCAGGGGGGGCGACAAGACTACGTCAACCTGTAGGGGAGGTGGGCAGGGGTGCAGGGATCAGGCGCCGGTCCCAAAAACGACCGGCCAGTGAGGAATTGGGACAAGAACCATGGTTATGATCCTCGTGAATAAATTAGGCTGAGCATGCTCCCTTGAGGAAGGGCACTCGCTCCCTCGGCACCTTTCAGGTCAAGCAATTATAACATATTTCTGTTACTTGATGAAACGACGAATGAAATAATGCGGTTTGATGTCAAACGAACGGATTTAGCAAAAGCACCAGGAAGATTTTATGGCAGTTGATTCTCCAGCTTTTGTTTACAAAAAAATAGTTAGGTATTTTCATAGTTCAAAGTAGTAACAGCCAGCCCCTAACGTCCTCCCACAATCCCATCCCCCACACCCACCTTGTTGAGGTCTCCGCTGGTGGCAGAGGCCTTCACCACCACACGCATCTTCAGCCCACTCCCCTTGGACAGTCGAGCCAGGCAGCGCGCAGTCTGTGCAGTCAGCTCACGGGTGGGGCTCACCACAAGCGCCTTCACACCCTCTCTGCCCTCCTGGCCTGCATCCCCCTCCTTGGCCTCCGCCTGTAGCCGCTGCACCAGGAGGAGGATGGGCAGCAGGAAGGCAAGGGTTTTGCCGGACCCTGCATCAGGCGTTTAGGGTGAGGGCATGTCGCACACACACGACACATTTTCCCCCTGATCTATTGCGATGTGCACCAAAGCATTCCGGACCCGATTTCTGGAACATGCGCTCCCATCCCATCTCCGCCAGTGGACCGATTGGCTGCGCACGCCACCCCGCCCACGGCATCACACGCCAGCCATGCGCCCACCCCCCTCCCCCCAGCCACATCCTTTTGTGATCATGACATACTCCTCACCAGTTGGCGCCACCGCCAGCAGCTCCCTCCCCGCCAGCAGCACCGGCACCGCCTGGCACTGGATGGGTGTGGGGTGGTGCCAGCCCGACTGCGCCACTGCCTCCAGCACACGCGCACCGCACTGATAGCGGGTGGACAGGCAGGCAAAGGACTGCAGGGGGCGCATGGGGAGTGGCATGGGATCAGGCACAGGCAACATTGTATACAGCGTAAACAGCAGTCGGCCAGCAGGCAGTTTCTGTCACATCTACATGTCGCAGTTGGGTCATACATGCATGATGCAGCTGCCTATAGGGTCCCAGCTTGAGCACCAGCGGGGTACGGGTACAGGGTATAGCGATAGCAAAGCCAACCCAAGCACAGGCAAGGAAGCGTGGCGGCACTGACAGGGCATGCAGATGCTGTGCCGCAGGCGCCATGTGCAGAGTGCGTGTGTACCTTGAGCGGTCGCGGCACCTTCTCGCCCTGCACGCGTATGCGCTGCTGCTTGCGGATCACGTTGGCCTCCTGCCAGGGGGGCACAGGTCAGGGGGGCGCAGGCAGGGGAGGGCAGGGCAGGCCCCAGGGTGAAACACTAGTAGTATGGGGGCAATGCACCATGGCCGTCGCAAGGTGTATGTATGTGGCATGACCACGTTGGTTTGCGCTGAGCACCTATTCGTCTCACGGCTGAGATTTCTATTATTTTACTTGAAAGAATTATGAAAATGATTTGAAAAAAATGAAAATAATACTTGATAACAGTTAACATCCAGGTGTTAAGGATCCATCCTCATTAACTGTATACCATCAGAGCAGCCAATGCAAGATGCAGTATGTGGCTGCCACCCATGCACCAAGCACACACGCGGCACTAGCAGCAGCAGGCGCACGGGCCTATCAACCCCTGAACCCCCACCACTGCCCGCTATGTGCATGCAACCACCTGCGCACCTCAAATGGGTCGTTGCTGTGCACCACAACCTCCCCTCCCTCATCCTCATCGTCGCCAGCCTCGGTAGGCAGGGTGGTTGCAGGTGCGCCAGGGGACGCAATCAGGTTGCCAGCAAAGGGGGCGACGCCTGCAGGGGCGGGGGGTCAATGAACCAGGCCACACAGTGTCGCACAACAACTTGCGGAATAAGTGCAACTTGGGACTAACACGCATAACAGCTGACAGGGGTCTAATAAAACAAAAGAAATTTGCTTTATGCAGGCGAAGTTGGCGTGACGCAGGTGTGCGTTTTCGGTGTTGTGTGTGTATGTGTGTGTGTGTGTATGTGTGTGTGGAAAGGCAGTGTAACTTGCAGGCCCTTGCGTGCTAATCTTACCGTTCTGCTTGGCTCCCTTCTTCCGCTTCTTCTTGGGTATGCTGGCAGCGACAGGGGGTGGTGCTGTGGTGGGGGGGCACAGGCTTGAAGTGGGGGTGGGTGGGGTGGGGTAGGATATTAAGGTGAGGGGGCAGCACGGGCACAGTGCGGGGTCACGCAGGGTTTTGTTATGCATAAATAACACACAGTATGCGACACCAGGCAACGGAGAGGCGTACCGCCTCACGAAAGGGCATCCGCACCCACTTGGCCACACCCTGCATGCATATGCATCGACACTACGCCGCCACTGGCGAGCCCGCCGCACGGTTTTGTCAGTACCATTCTGGTGATGTCTCTTATTTTCGAATACTGACACCTCCCTCGTGAAGCGCTTCTTGTTGAACTTGACGCCGCCACACAGCGACGCGAATATGTCATCATCCATCACCGCAGCCTAGTCCAACCCACTGGACACAAGATCAAAAGCATGGTGCCCACCAGCATAGCCCTATTATCTGCGCAATACGAGAGTGCCTACTCACAGTGTGCGCTAGTAACGCTTCAGTGTAAGCAGGCAGTGTCAGGACACAGTCGACACCTCTGAATACACACTTGACTGCATCACCAGGGCTGGTTTGCAGCAGCCGCAAGAAGCCCAAAGGGTGCTAGGGAATAGCAAGTGTGTTGGATACTGACCTAGTGACACGCTAGGTCTCGCTAATTATGCTCAGCAGTTTGTTTAGCTATGTTTCGCAAACGGTTTAGATTTGACACATTAATATAAATCTATGAGCCTTTGATCAGCTGCAGAAATGATCACAGCCTTGATCATTTCTGCAGCTTCATCCAACCACAATCTATTCCATCTCCCACTCCAGCCTTCTACAGCAGCCACGACCAGGCAAATGGTCCAGTGCCAAAGCCCTCGCTCGCAACCTAACACAGCCCAGTTCAACGCACACCTTTACTTTCAGCTTCCTTGCAGAGACGTGTCTCCTAGCCTATTTATTAGCCCTGCACAGGAACTTGCGCGCACCCCGCTCCACTAAGCACACACTGTTGTAGGGTTCTGTTGCTTGGCGACCGGCCATTACAGCGAACAGGTGCGTATCGTTGTCTCATTCCTTATCCCTGGCACAAGTCGTGTTGCTTGCTGTGAACCCTTGGCGTGGGTAGTGGGTCAAGGTGTGGTGCAGCCGTGAGTGATAAATATCCGGTTCTTGTGCGCTAGATCACGCACAGGCTTGTGTACTTATGTGACAGGCGCACCCGGTTGTGGTCCATCTGCATTGATCTTTGTGCAAGAAAGCAGTATTTGCTGTGAAGTTCGAGCTTGAGTCGTGGCCTAGCTAGTAAATTTGGTGGCTGGGTTGTGTGGTGGCTGAACAAGCCTACCCGCGTTGTGCAATATAAGTTCATTGCCCCGTTCAACGTGGAACTTGAAGCTGTGTGCATATAGTAGGAGCCCTGAAATATAAAAAGTTGGTGGTGGCACCACCTGCCCACAAAACCCATGCATATGGACCCATTTGCGATGCACATATCTGTACCCCTTTCTGCAGCACATCAAGTCAGTATCTCAGGCAATGCACCACTCTATATCAGGACAATCTAGAGAGTCCTACATGTACTGCCCTGCCTTGCGTACCTGCACCACTCCGCTACACCCAGAACACGGCCCGACCATGGCCATGCATGGCTGCTCATGCTCTGTGACATGTTGACTTCCCCGTGCCCATTTTCCTCTGTAGCGTTTATCCTTGGTACGCCTAGTAACAATCCTGGATCTTTTCTCAGGCCTCCCACCATGGCCGCCTCCTCCCTCCTGGCCCCTCAGGCCCTGGCCGCACCACCCACCACACGCACCACCACAGCCAGCAGCAGCAGCAGCGCACTAGTGGGGCCGCACAGGCGGGCAGCACCAGGTGCCAGCTTCAGGTACGCTACGCAGCTGGAATCATGGAGGCTGGGATGGGCAATGCCAGTAAGCACGAGAGTGCATTCATACCTAGCAGGTCTGTCGGGGTCTAAGCGTGTGTGTGTAGTGAGCTCAGATGGTCCCGCACGCAAGCTGTGCACTAGCCCCTTCACATGGGTACCCTGCCCTGCCTTGTCCCACCTTGCGGTTGATGCCTCAACCCCCCCCCACCACCCCAACCACCGCAGGAGCAGCAGCAGCAGTGCTCGCCCCGGCCCTGTGCGCCTGTCTGCCCCCCGCCTGCTGTCCCTGCGTGTGTCGGCTGCTGCGGCCACTGAGATCAAGGCAAGCGAGGCACAGGAGGAGTTTTATGAGGTGAGGCAAGGGAGTGGACAGGCACGCACGCCATGGTCCTGCCTGTACTACAGCTGGTTTTGCGACTGCGGCCTTACAGGGATTTAAGCAGTACAGTCACGCGCCACCACACACATGCCCCAACACAATCGGGTACCTGTCTGTATCCTCTGCACCTGCCCCCGTACCGGCCCTGTGCATGACTGCGGCCCCTTCCCTTCTCAGGTGTACCTCCCCAAGCCCCTTGGCCTGCGCTTCTCCCGCGGTAACGATGGCCAAGCATACATCTCCAAGTCGGACCCTAAGCTAGGGAACACAGACTCGGACATTGAGGTGAGGCGCTACGAGGGGGGCAGGTGGAAGCAAAGGACTGCCTCGCTGTGCAGGCAGTGGTGCTTGATGCATGCACCTGGTTGATGCAGCATGGGGGCAAGATGTGGCAGGCATTACCTCCCAAATCTGGCCTTGATATGGTGTGCCGCTCACCCCGTCACACCCCCCACCCCACCTCACCCTACCCCACCCCTCGCTGCAGGTGGCCGACAAGATCGTTGCTGTGAGCGCCTCCTTTGGCGATGACATCTGGGAGGCCGAGAAGGCAGGCTTTGGCCAGGTGATGTACGCCATTCGGACACGCAACGGGGAGGTGTACCTCAAGCTGCAGCGCAGGGGGGGAGACCTGTCAATTTTCGAGGTGAGCAGGGGAGGGAAGCGGGGCAGGCTTCCATGATGGCATACATGCAGCTTGCCTCTGTGTGGGGATGATGCATGACACCATGCGCAGCCTTTGCCCTCTTTATGCAGGGACGCTGTGACATGCACAGCACACTCTAGGTCCCAAGCGTTGTGGAATGCGCCATGCCTGCCCAGTGCATGTGTCAATCCTACCCCCCCTTGCGCCCTCAGGAGGAGGAGCTGACTGAGGCTGAGAGGGCATGGAAAGCTGAGCGGTCCGGCGGCAACTACGGCTCCGGCACCAAGGAGGTCCAGCAGCGCAACTACGTGATGCGCAAGGAGGCGGAGCGCAAGCGGAGGGAGATGTTTGACGACGCACTGGCAAAGTTCAAGAAGGGGCAGTACGACAAGGTGCGGGTGGCGGAGGGGTGTATGAGGCACATGCTTGCTGATTGGCAGCAGCATGCAGGGACGTGAGGGGGTTGGGTCTGCCATTTGCACATGCCACAGCTGTGTGACCCTGACACCTCTGTCCGTGTACACCGCACACCTGTAACCTGTAAACAAGGTTACACTTCGGCCCTCCATGTATGTGCCGATGTCGTGGCGCGGGACGGAAATCCTGGGTAGGGTTGCACACCGCTGTACACCTTGGACAGCCTCCTGCAAGAGCACGGGATGGGGGTTGGGGGGAGTTGCATGGGGTAAGGTGTCATCAGGGACCTGTTGCCAAACCTGTTGCCAAACCGCCAATGTAACCTCACCCCACCACACCCACCCGCAGGCCCTGTTTGACTTTGAGGATGTCATTGGCCTGGAGCCCAAGAACTACCTTGGGGACGACTTCTCGCGCGTGACCCAGATCTGCCGCGTGAGCTACTACAACGTGGCATGCTGCTACTCCGCTCTCAAGCAGGTGGGGCGCAGCAGGGGTGTAGGGGCAGGGCGGGACAATGGTTGCACCACAGCCGCGTGTGCCACAAATACCTTCCACATGTGACCAGGCGAGGCCATTCCTATTGGCGTGCATGCCTGCTGTGATGCATGCTCAGCATGTTCCACAATCCATCCCCATGCAAATGTCTTTGCTCTGCCACATCATCCCGGAATGTCGCTTTAATCCCCCCCTATCCTCCCCTCCTCAGACGGATGCCGCCCTTGAGGCCCTGAGCCAAGCCCTTGCCTGTGGGTTTGAGGACTATGACAAGGTGCGGTCGGACGCCAACCTGTCCTTTGTGCGTGAGAGCCCCAAGTTCAAGGTGCTGATCGACAAGTATGACGAGCCAATCATCAACGAGGCGGCGTTCACGTAAGTGGTGGGGTTCGGAGGGCCCATGCTTGGCAGTTGTAATGCATTATGCAGTGGCGAAGGGGTACGAATGTGCACACTTGAGGGTGGCGTGTGTGCGTCACCTGCATGGCTCATGCGGGGCCAGTGAGGTGGTCCTTGTCTACAATATGTACCCCAGTGTGCACCCACATGCTTGGCCCTACCCTGTTCGTTGCACGCTCCTCGAGAAACCACTAGTTGACGTCAGCAAGCGCCTGACTGTGTTGCTCCCTTCCCTGCAGTGCCATCAAGAACCTGTTCAGCTTTGGCAAGAAGAATTAGGTGCCTGGAGCGCCAGGGGGGGAATGTGCCTGCAGGTGCAAATGTGCACCCTCGCTGGGCCGACCGGGTGGAACAAGCTGGGTGCCAGCGAGGGAGCGGGAGCTGTGGGGTGGGTCAGTTGCGCAGCTTCTGCCCCAGCTACATGAGGTGGCCTCGTTCCTGAAAGTGGGCATGTAGGCAGCCACATGGAGCGGGACAGCCTGGTCCTCAAGGTGTTGACGTGGGGTGGCGGGTGGTGGGCCACGGCTGGAGGCACATTACTGTGCAGTTGCCAGGGGTGTAGCCCTGGCAGTGCGTTGCGTGGAGGGCATTGCGTTGTGCTGGCGGCTCATTGTCTGCAATGCACCATGAACATATGACATATGTACACTGTACATGGATTGCAATGCATGGGCCTTCAGAGCCACCGCATCTGTGCAGGATTTGCAGCCAAAGCATAGTGATTGTGCGGTTTCTTAGTTGCATACACTGCTATTGATTTTTTTGTTTGCCAGTTGATCAGCGCCATTTATGATGTTCAGCCATTCCTGATTCAATCATTGGTAGTACCACTAGCCTGGGGGGCATGTATCTCCAGGGTGGTGCAACTTGTGGAAAGACAACTTGTTTGCTCTGTCGAGGGAGTTTTTAAATTGGATTCTCTCTGGTCGACAATCGTACTTTTAAATTCAAGTTTTCACTTCCGCCTCATCCCATGGGTCCTCGCACCTTGCAAGCATCATGAACAGTCACTGCCGGCAGTGCACTTGCCATCATCACCTCAAGTGCCACTTGAGCGCATTGGCTAGCGGCGCCGCTTAAGCATGGATGCATTAAGTAATGCACGATTGCAGAATTCAGTGAACGCATAAGTGGACTGCGGGAAGCACTTTTGGGTGCCCCAATGATCGTCGCCTGCAGCCCGCCGGCAGAACCGCTCGGCGCGCGCGGTTCATTGAACCGAGTACCACCTGGTGGTACCTGGTCCAGACTAGGTACCTACTAGCCAGACTGCGCATTCACTGGCGGCCAGTAGTTGCTAGTAGCTGGTCACTTTACCAGCCAGAACGGCCGGCACAGGTTTGGCAGAGGCGCAGTGCCACAGCGTCAGTAACCTCCAATTACAGCCGCCTCAAGCGATTGACAATCGTTGCCAGGCCCCCCACCACAATAGCTACAATTGCGCATTGCAATTGTCTTCAAGAGTCTGGAGCCCAGTGGCAGTCAGAGCATGCATGCTTGCGCGCCAAAGCCAGTAAAAAACAACAAACATGCCGAGCAAACACCGCATGACATTTGCTGCATGACATTTCACAGCGGGGCCCAGACAGACAAATGGATGTTTTCAAATGTCAGCTGCAGGACCTGACTCCCTTGTTTAACACATCTCCTCCACACCACCAACTAATGCACTCCGCTGCAACAATGCACATAACTTGCTTTCAATGTGTGCAAAGACTCCCCAATCATCGCGGTACAATGCATGCCTCCTCAGTTGGAGCATCAATATTCCACGCCCCGCCAGGCCAGTTGCCTAGCTCCCCATGCTCCCAGTTTTAACAATTATGCCGAAGTCCTGAGTGGCCTGATCTTGAGATTTGCCAGGCACTTGTCGTAGGTTGGCCTGTACAAGCAACACAAGGGGGGTTTAGGCCCAGGCACCACGCACCCACCCACCCATGCCTCCACCACCACACACGCTTCCAGCAGCACCTACCACGTGCACCTATCACGCATGAACAACGCAATACAGTGACGCGCACGACCTAGACCACCCACCCTGCTACCCTTTCACCCCTGCCACCAGCTCACCTGTCTGTCTTCTGCAGGTACTCTAGCAGGCGCTTCCTGCGTGACAGGATGGCCATCAGCCCCCGCCGCGTGGAGTAGTCCTTGCGGTGCTGGGCCAGGTGCGCGGTCAGCTGGATCACGCGCGCAGACAGCTGGGCCACCTGCACCTCGGGTGACCCCACATCGGCGTCGGTGCGCTTGAACTGGGGCACGGCGGCCAGGTCGGAGCCCTTGCCGCGGTACCGGGCGCTGCAGGGGGCAAGGGAGAATAGGAGGGTCACGGGGGTGTGAGGGAGAAGATAAATCAGCTGTGGCAGAGAGTTGGGGTTTGTGCTAGTGCTGTTCTGTGCTGCAATCTGCATCCAGGCCTGCTGGCTAGTGTTGACAGCTATGTGCCTCATGACCCTCAACCAAGACTGCTGAAACTATTCCCTACACTTGACAGCGGAAACCATCACCAGCTCTATTGCTTAACAATGCCACTGAGTTTTACATCTGCAAACATGTAGTGCCCCTAACAAAAAAGGTGGGTTCATGTACTCAAGTCAAAGCCAGAAGACACTGGCACCGCTGCGCATGGCCGCAAATGGTGTATATAAGCCCCTGTTAGTACACTGTATGAAGCAAAAACTAACACAGTTAACAGTTAAGGCCTTTCACACAACGTACTTCTCCTGGTAGGAAGAATTACCCCTGCCCAAAAGTCAGTCACCACCATTGCAATGGCCAATGCAAACATAAATAGCTGATACCCACAATTACCAACCCACAATTACAAACGGCACGATAAGTGGCTACAGTTGTTCTTTGCAGACGCACGCCAGCCACCACAGTCAATGCTTCCACCCACACATGAGCAGCCTCGCAGTCATGACACACGCACGCCTCCTAGCCTCGTGCAACCCATCCCCTCACAACCCCCCACATGACCCCACGCTACTCGTCCCAACCAGATGTTGCAGAGCTAGGGCAGCGAGGTGCGTGCGTTACCTGATGCTCAGTGCCTGGTATGACGCCTTTGGTGCTGCCACCACCCTCCTGGGCTGGACTGCACTGCCCCTGAAGAACCCTGGAACAACCAAACACACAAGGTTCAAGATATTCCGTTGCAGACAACCCATTGCACCTCGCGGCTTCATTGAAACAGCTCCGTACCTGAGCTCGAGGCAGTGTTAGCCGTTGAGAACGTGGCAGCAAACATTGTTCCTGTTGCTGGCAGTTCACTGGTGGGTTGCAGGGTCGGCAGCCGGCCGTACACTGTAGTGGCCCCAAGTGCAACAGACGACCTGTCACACGATGATATGCAGGAAAGGCCTCGCTAGCCTTGTTTACAGCGGTAGGTATGTTCGTGTGCAAGGTTGTGAAGGCTATCAAGGTCCTGCCACGTAAGTTGGCGGCCAGAAATATGTAAATAATACTCAAACAAAAGCGAGGATGTCACCATATGCATGCATATGCACAGTGAGGGACCATCCTGAGGGATCATCCTGACTCCAGACTCTTGTCTTACTCATGTATGACTGGTTGCTGAAACATTTCAGAGATGCGCATTTCTTGCCCTGAAGACCCAACTTTTCACGTAACATTACTCTTTTCTTTTTTGAAGAGGCGTGCAATTTATTTGCACAGGCGTGTAAGGTTTAAGAGTTCATCACTTAAGCTACTCCTGATTAACCACTCCTGGCCGCGCTGGCTTCCAACCCTCTCATTCCCCATGAAGGCAACATTGACCCAACAATCACCATTTTCTGATGGAAAAAACGTGCCCAAAATGTATACACTTGGGTCTCAAAGAGTCACGATGCTACAAGACCGCAGCACTCCGCTGCTCGCCTGCCGTGCTGTGGCAGTACCCCCCCAGAAGAAAACACACAGCGCCTTGCTGACTGCATGTAAGTACGACAGTGATAAACATCAGCATCGATCCAGCCATATACAACAGGTTTGCGCTGGTAGTATCTGCCGCTGCTCCACGCACGGCCCTGGTGGCCGCTGCAGCGGCGCTGGGCCGCCCCAAATGCAGGCAGCACATGATTGAACGCCACCTCCTGCCGATGTTGGAGTCGGCCCACATCAGTCTACACGGCGTACACGCAAGTGTCAGAGACATCCATACCCAGGCCCCCACATGGAGCTAGATCACATGCACCCACTCCCCACTCACCCCCTGTACAGGTATCCGCAGCAGGGCAACAGCAGCCACACGCATCAGCAACAGAAATTCCACACAGGTCCCGTGCACTAGGCAGGCATGCAGGTGCCTGGGCCCCTCACCTTGATGTTGCAGCAGGGTCTGCAGTTCCGCCACTGTCATCTTGGGGGGGACAATATCTGTGCAGCAAGGAGGGCAGGGCATTAGCGGCTACGAATGGGTGGCATACTGCATGTCCTCGATACCTGCCATGCATTTGATGCGCATGAGCAGATAGGTGCCCGTCCCAGTGCATAGGTCGCATGCCCCTCCCAGAAATAATTCTAGAGGGCCGCACGGCATGACACACCGTACGCCTCTCACCCTCACAAACAAACCCTGCCACACACACACCACCATGCGGTCCGCACCTTTGAGGAACTCTGCAGCGCCGCCCCAGTCGTTCACCGCCGTTGCTGCATGACAAGGGGTGTACAGGGTGTGAGATGGGAGGGGAAGGGGGGCTGCATTAATGGGCAGGATGCCAGGTGGTCTAGGCCGGCCCGCTGCCATCGCATCTCATTTTGCATGGCACACTTTACAAGGGCCGGGGGAATGATGTGGCGCCATGTAGGGCAGCAGAAAGGTAAAGTGCATGTTGGAACCACACAGCAGTATGGACACTGCGGCAATGCAATGGGCATGGCCAATAGAAGTGGTCACACACCCATCGCGATGGATCACACGATCCCACCAATGTGCATGGTGTGCATGTGCTTCCCCGCGAGTCTGTAAAAGACACCAGCAGCCCCCTGGCTGCCTTGCCCCCGGCTCCCGCACGTACCCACATCCCTGTAGTTGAGCGTTTTGCGTGTGTCCGCCTTCATGGCCAGGGCAGCGCGCCCAACCAGGTCCTCAAGAAACAGCTCCTGGAGAGGCAGGGGGCACACGCATAAAATAGAAACATAAGCATGCGGCATAATGCATGTGCAGGGCCAATGCAGCCCAGAAGCCATTCTCGGCATGACATGCATTATACCCGCCCAAAGGGCAGCATAACATCCTGCATAACAACCCCGCAGCAGGGCATATGTACCCCACCGGGCCTTGAGCGGCCCCCACTTTGCCCCACCCACTCACCGCCGCCCTCCCCACCGCAAAGCTTGCATCCGTCCCGACCTGCTTTGCGTCTCCCTCCGACAGCTCGCCCTTCATCATCTTCTTAAGGCGGCTCAGGGGGAGGATCTGCAGGGGTGGGCAGGGAGGGTGGAGAGAATTAAAAGGGGTGCTCAATAGTGGTGGGGCTGTGGGTGTTTGGCATGCCACCCTATCAGCCTGATGCTCACCCTACCAGCCTTGGGGCAGTGCAGGTCACCAAGCGCACCAGCACCAGTGCGTTGTCACGAGAGAGCTGGTGCACAGCCAGCCATGCGGGGTTGCTACCCTGCGCTACTGTGGCTGTGGCTACCTACACTATGTCTGCATGCATGCCATGCCATGCAATGCAGAGCTCCCTCCCTTGATCCCCTCAGCCCCACCCCCCACGCACCAGTCCCGCCGTGTCTCGCTCCCCCTTGTGGCTGTGGGGGTCTGACCCAGGGGGTGCCACCTCGCCCTCCCCTGCACCTTCACCGACACCCTCCCCCTGAATTACTTGGGGCGCAGCTTCTGGCGGGCTGCCTGGCTCTGCCATGGTGGCGGTGAGGGGGATGGGTGCGGTAGTCATGTGGGTGCAGGTCTTGTGCGCAGGGAGGCGCAGCTGTCTCTAGGTGCCACTCTGCTGCCACCCTGGCTGGCCACGCTCGCTGGTGGTGTCGAGGTATCAGTCCTGAGAGTCAGCGTCGTGTGGCAGAGGGGGGAGGGGTCTGGCAGGAGGTGTAGTGTACACAGGTGGTACCCCTGCCGGTCCTGAGCTGTAGGTGGTGTGAAGTCCCAGGGCAGCACGGTCGATACCCGAACTAACGCGATAGCGTGAGTGTAAGGCGTACGGATGTGGCCTTACGAGAAGGTGGAGGCGCCCCTGTAGCACAGCACAGCACATGGGGTGACTGTGGTGGGCGATACATACGCAGTGCACCCTGTTATGTCAGATATCGTAAGTAATTTCCTCCAAGTGTAAGTTGGTCTTACCTATTAGTCGCAGTTCGCTATCAAGACTACGCCTATCACCAGCGAAGTGTGCGGTGTGTCGTTACCAGCAGGTCGCATGGCATGCACCAATGCATGCATATGCCTGAGAGACGGATCTGCGCAACACTGGCGTATGGCTTGGAGTGGATCTGTCAGCTTGATGTCAGAACAGGTTATCAACAGTTGGAAGGGCGTAACAAATGTGTGTATCGATGGGTGGGCACACGTTTCAAGTTTGAACAGGGCTCCACTGCCCACTGCGCTGACGTAAGCTGAAGTGCTCCCCCTGGTGTGAGACTTTAACCCGAGGGTTGAAGTGCTGGGTAATCATACACTCCCAGCAGCTGGCACCACCTTGTACCGGGTGTATGCCCTTTCCAGGCCACCCGATTGTGGCGTATCGTTTGATTGAAGTCGTGGATGGCGCGTGCAATGGTGCCCATCCCGCCGGGGTTGCAACCTCCCATATGCATGCGTGCGCTTGCCTACCACCCGCTAGCGTGACGCAACGCCCACCAAACACATTTACCCTTTTTTACGTCCACCAACTCTATTGGCTATTCGATGGCCAAAGATCCAGACCGATCCGACGGTGTGGCCAGTGCCCGGGATGGTGCCCGCTACCCCAGCAGTAGCGCCAGCGGCAGCCCGCCACCTGCACCTGCACCAGACACAAGCTCCAGCTACGGCTCAGACTGCGACTCACCTTCTGTTGAAAAGCGGATACACGTTGTTCGCCAGGTACGCATTAAGGACAGTGTTCAAACCCTGTGCACACACGCAGCCCCCTGCCTCACCCACCACCCCCTGGCCCTAGGCAGACGCAGCTCGAGCTGCTGACGCACGGCACCTGGGCTACCCGCAGAGGTTGCGGGAGCCAGTGCTCGGTGGAGAGCACCAGATCTCGGTCGCTAAAGCTCAATTGAATTCTGCGTTTGTGTCCGGCATGTGTGTGTGGGCTGGTCCCAACCCTGGACTGCTGACACCACAGCCAGGGTCCTCTTTACCAGCCCACCGCCCACCTGCACACATTACACCCTCCCTGCACGCAAACCCTGCATTTCCACCCTTACCCTTATGCAGGTGCAACCAAACCCTGCAGAAAGACAACATACCTCTAGCCGTACCCTAAACCCTAGGCCCTAAAATAGTTCTCCCTCCTCACCCCTCCTCCCTTCCCCTGCCCCCCAGTGGTACCGCGCCTCCTTGCTCCTCCACCTGCCAACCACACGGGATGAGGCCGCCTACAACGCCACCCGTGCTGCCAAGTGGCGCTCCCTGGACGCCTTCAACGCCACCATAGCCTGGTCCATGTGGCTGCTGCTGTGCGTGCGCGAGCGGGGATTCACAGCCACAACGCACTCTGCTGCCTGGCAGACGGTGCTGCTGCTCAACCTGGTGGTGTACGCCATACCTCCATGCGTGATGGTCATGGCGCCCAGGGCCTACATACGGCACCGCGACTGGATGCAGGCTGCTTCTTGCCTGTATGGTCACATAACTGGGCGGGTGATGGGCAAGCTGTGGGCCTACCACGGGGTGAACGGGGCGACGGCGGCATGCGGCGGGACGCTGGCGGTGGACATGGCGTTTGCACTCAGCTGGCCCATCGTCATGCCCATCGTGTTTGACATCCCCTTCAAATTTTACCTCCCCATGCAGTCGCTGGTGGCGACGGCATTCTGGCACTCCGTCCACCACCACCTGTGCCCGGATCTAGTGGCGGCCATGCCCTGTGCGGGGCGCGCCATGCAGCAAGTCCAGCAGGGCATGCACCAAGCAGCCACCCTCATGCTGGGCGTGGCACCATACCCCGCGCCTGCCTCCCCCCCAATGGCAGCGTGCATACGCGTGCGCATCCTGTGGGAGGTCCTGCTCATCCCATTGCTCCCCTTGGCCATCATCTACATACGCGAGGACCAGGCGCGCCAGGTATTCATGCGCACGCGGATCGGGGCAAGACGGGGCACGCGGCCCCTACCTCCGCTGCCCCACATGCCCGACGCCGACCCTGCCCTCATGGCGTGGTGCCGCCCCGCATGCGGCTGGCTGCTCATGGCGGCGGGGGGGCCCTTCATGCTGGCGCTTGTGTGGCGGCTGCTGGAGAATGTTGTGGGGCAAGAGGCAGGGGTGGGGTGCCCATCAGGGGCAGGGCACTGTGTGGCCACCAGCTCCTGACCGGGCTGGGATTCATCGGCGGGTCCAGCGCTGCTGGTGCCAGCACACATGTATGATGGTCGGAGGGGAGAAAATCTTAGCACACTACAGCTGCCTTTTCTTGTGTTACAATTCCGGAGGGGCAAGTGCCAATCGCCATCCAGGCCATATTGCTCAGATCGGCTGGGCCTAGGTTAGAAGTCAACATCCGTCAGTTTGCCACTTTGTACAGGCGTCTGCTTTCAGGTGTCAAGGTGGATAATTATTGGATATTTATTCCGTGGCAGCACGTCAGCTGCCCCATGCCCTATTCATATTCAGACAAACTGCCCTACCTTTATGCAACCCATGCCTGCTGGCGTTGGCTCATGCCAATGACAAGTTCCTGGCGACCACCCATGCCTGCGGGTGACGGGCTGGACTACCCCGTGTTCAGCATTCCCAACTTGTTTTCTCCTTTCTTGCTTCATTTCCTGTTTCCAGAAGGTCGCAAGGTATATGGTGTCTAATGTATTGGATTATTTTGCTCCATGGTGTACCAAGGTCACAAGTCATGTGCCGCTAGCGAGTGGCATGCCATGCACATACCTTGTGGCCTGGCGTTGCAAGGCATCATCCTGGTAGTCAGACCCTGCAGGCCCACATGTGTTAGCAAGGTAAATTTACCTCTCATCAGTGCCTTTTTATCAACTTGACAAAAGTAAGATCTAGAGATTATAGCCAGCAACTAGTTCACAATGGAAATGCACGAGCACTTTGGCATGCGCGCATACACTCTGGTTCACGAAACATGACTATGTCCTGCAGCCTCGTATACCCATGGGTCACACCAGGCCATATGGTTGTGGGCAGGGGGTCAACTTGAAATCTTCCACTCAACTATGTCTCAAGGTTCGCCGTTGCCTTTCACCCAAAGTCTAGGGTTTAGCGGCATGCGTAGGGTAATTCAGTGTGTTCACACGGTGGTATTTTCCTGCTTTCAAAACGGAGACCTCCACACTACGACCTGTTATTGTGTTGCCCTTGATGGCAGGCTTCCAGCCATGGTGTGATAGCTTGGACACACTGCAATAGCACGAATGTCCTGCCGCAGAACTTTCGCACGGTTGACACCTACACACACCACGACGCCACCACTGCCAACACCCAACTGAGTCTCCACACCCAAGGTACGAAGATACACTGTTGTTGGTACACTTAAGGGGTTTTGAAACCATCCACGCCTGGTGGGCTCGGCTCCGCTCGGCGGAAAGTATGTCTGACCTGGCACATGCATGCATATGAACCCACATGCGTTCCAACGCGGAGTGTCGTGAACGAGTCGTCTCCTTTGTCTCCAGGTGCTGCGAGCAAATAATACCTAGTTTTGTCAAGACAGCGCTTGCCGGGTTGCAAGGGCCAGCCCCCACCTTTCCCGCCTGGTCGCCGCTGTCCCTGCCTGGTGTGCAGCCATGGCTATGCTTGCGCTTGCAGGGGTGGGCGGCAACCCACTGTTCTACACAGCGGCCACGGTGGTGCGTATCGAGCTGGATGGAGCTACCAGCCCACTGCTTCCAGTTGACACACGATAGGGTTTTTAATTCAAAACCCTAAACCAAACCCTACCCATCTGCCTTGCCTGTCCATGCATACGCCTGGTTCCTCTCCTGTGCCCTGTCCACATCTAAAGTCTACCCATTCCCTACTCCTGCCCCTTCCAGGTTGCCAAGAAGGCGTTTGAGGCGGTTGCCTCCAAGTCTATACGGGGCATAGGCGAGACGCTCAACGCACAGTTCAGTGGGGACGAGGAGGTAGGTAGTGGGGGGAAACTGCTTACATCAGCTTAGCCTGCTCAACTGGAGTGTGCCTGCCTTCATGCGTGGGGTCGCTGGCTACCTTGAGCGTGTGGCTACCTTGAGCGTGTGGCTACCTTGAGCGTGTGGCTGTCCTTACAGGGGCAACACATCCATGGCTTGGCATCCCCCGCTCATGCCACGCCAGTGCACGCCAGCACTGTTGCCTCTGCTCCCTTTCTCTCGTCTCTCCCTGCATGGGTTGCCACCCCTCCCACCCCTCTTCCTGTCCCCAGGTTTCCCGTGCGCGTGAGGCCGTTGAGCTGCGTGTGGCCATGCTGTCGCTGCCTGTGGACCTGTGCATGCAGCACGTCATGGTGGGGAACACGGTACGGGCAGCATGCACACAACCTGTGTGCTGTGATGTGGGTGGTGGGAAGAGGGTGGCTGGGTGAGTCTCCCAGGAGCAGCGCTTGCATTAGATGGGATGGATTAAATGGGGTGCAATGAGAAACCCATCTGATCTGGTGGGTGGATTCGTAAACACCTGGGGGCTGTCTGGAGCGCCTACCCCTACCACGTACAGCCATATGCCATATTAGGGTAGTGGAGATCAGGTGGCACCACATCTAGCCCTGTGTGTTGCCCCTCACTCACTTCCCACCCCCCACCCCCTGCAGGCCCTGCAGGGTGCCCTGTCCGCTGCTGTGCGTGTGCTTGGGGACATTGAGGCGCTGGAGGAGGGGCTGCAGCAGCAGGGAATACAGGAGGTAGGGGTGGGGGTTTAGGGTTTCTTTGGCCTCAAATATGTGGGGGTAGGTAGAATCCAAGAGCACCAAGCTCCATAAGCTTGGGCCACTAGCACCTGAAATGCGCATTATTTGCCGCCAAAAGGATAACAAAATACTCTTGCACCTTGATTGCCGATTGCAAGAGAGGCTGTACAACAATTAGCCTCTGGCAAACCCCACCAACCACACCGCCGCCACATGAGCTCACTTGACCCCACCCCACCCCTGTTCAGGCTCGCGGTGAGTCTGCCCCCCGCCTGTCCCGCACCTCCGCCCTGTCCCGTCTGACAGCATTGTCCCGGGAGCTAGACGCACTGCTGCCGTACCTGGCGCTGGCAATAAGCGCGGTGGCGTTGGCGCAGACGGGTGAGGGGGGGCGGGGCGTGCAATTGGGTGCATGAATTTGTGCAGGGCTGGTGGGCACATTTAGGTGGGAAGGCTTGCATCGTTGGTTGGTGCCTGTCTGGTGAGAGGCACGGCCTGGGCAAGTGCTGAAATAGGGCAAGGGCAAATCTGCAGCTCTAGCCTGTCACCATGTATCTGGGCAGTGCAGGGAGGGAGGGAGCGCTGAGGATGTGGGTGGCATTGCATGCTCTTATCAGAGGTTTTACGCCAGGTTTGATTGCCACAGGTTTGGCCTGGTATCACCATGGGCCTAAGACTCTGTTGGGCAACTCGTAGCATATGTAAGGGCACCACACTAACTATGCTGTGCTGTGCTGTGCCCATGGCTGTCATGCCATGTCCATTCCCTGCCAATCGCAACCCTGCCCACCCCTGCAGGCTCGTCCCCGCTGTCCCCTTCCCGCCTCATGTCTGCATCGGCGCACATCAAGCAGGCCGCAGCTGCGGAGGGAGGAAGGGGGGTGGTCATTCAGCTGCCAAAGGTGGGATTGCATGTCCACGTGGATGTGCTATCTTTTTTAAATTCAGGCTACATTCTTCCCTGCTGTGTGAATCTTGGACCCGTGTGCGTCCCTAACCCCATCCACCTGCCATGAAGGATGGGCCAAACCCCAAGGGCTCTACACTTGGGTCTCATGTTGCATTATATTGCAGGCAGTGCGATATATAGCTCGCATGCACCCCCTAAAATTCCAGTCAAATGTCCCCTGCCCACATGTCCTCCCATTCCCCTTGGCCCCCAGGCCCAGTGGCACAGGGAGACGCGCCTGGCGGGGGGCGAGGGGGGCAGGGGTGTGTGGCAGGCGCTGTACCGCTGCTGCAAAGCAGAGGTGGTGCGGGAGGGGGCGGCGGGGGGGTGGGGCACATACACCCTGGTGGTGCAGGAGGTGCGTGGTGAGGGTGGATGGGGGTATGCTGCACCCTTGCCACAGCTTGAGGGCCATGTGGTGTGGTGTGGTGCATGGCTGGGGATCCGCTGCACCCATGCCTGGACACTACGGCTATATATGCTAGTACGTCATGACGGGCACACAGAGTGTAGGGCGCAACATGCGCAACAGTTAATAGTGAAGTTTTTCCTCCATGTATTGACACATGTGCAACAGGCATGCACCATGCACGTTACATATGGAAAAAGCAGATTAGTCGGTGTATCAGTTGATGTTTGTAGTACCCTGGATGTTCCAAGCTCATAGCTGACCCTGTGCCTACCTCTCCCCCCAACACAAAGGTGGCTGATGATTCCGACGACGAGTCAGCAGGGGACAGCTCCGACCCTGACCCCGATCCCCTGTCCTCTGTTGCTATCCCCCTTGCGCACATGGCTGACGTCACGTGGAGCACCACACACGCAATGCACCCAGACCTCAACGAGTTCAGTCCGGCGCTGGTGGTGCATGTGGCGGGGACAGGGAGGGCGGGCAGTGGGGGGTTGCCGGAGGGTGTGGCCACCCCCTCTGCGCGAGCAGGCAGTGGCGGGGGTACTCCTGCGCCTGGCACAGGGGGTCGTAACACATCAAGGACAGGTGGGGGTGAATAACAGGGGATGTAGGCATCTTGGCAATGAGCTTGTTTTGCTGCACCTACCCTTGCATCTACCTGCTACTGGCCTGTGTCATCTGTTGACAGTGCCATCCCCCTTGGCGCCTTCAACGGGGCCATGCCTATGGGGATGCTTGTGCCCCCACCATCCTGCTGGTTCAACATTGCTTCATCCCCTAGCGCAATGCATGTGCTGACCATGACACATGTGTCCCCTCCCCTCCACAGGCACACCCCTGCCAGCTGCAACCCCAAGCCGTGGCCCTGCCACCACAAGGTGGGGACATGCAACCGATGCGCGTGCATGTTGATGCCCCGCTTGATGCTGTGCATGCTGTGCCTTCACACCCCACCCGCTCCAATCATGTGGTCACACCAACACCTTTGGTAATCAGAGCTGCACTCAATTTGCATGGCCATGACTCACACCCAACCCTGCATGCCCTCGCTAATGCATATGCTTGTGACATTCCAGCACTCATGCTGCTAAACTGTCATCCCCTGTTCAGGTTTGCCCTCCAGGTGTCCCCCCCTGACGCAGACTCCTCATTTGCTGACGCTGCTGCTGCTGCCTGGTCGTGTCTGAGTGAGCTGGAGTATGTGGTGAGGCTGGCCATGCTGGAGGAGAGCGAGGAGCGTGAGCACGACAAGATCACTGTGAGGGGAGGGGAAGGGGGCGGAGAATGGTGGGAGGACCGGGAGAGCTGTGGTTTGAATTGAGAAATGTGCCACCATGCCGGGGAGCATGTATGGGTGCTTTGCGCCCTACAGCGAATCTGCTTTACGATCAATATGTAATAAATGCCACACATGTAGTATTAAACATAATGAATGCAAATGAAATTAATGTAATAATATAGTAGACGAACAACACAGTAAATTGAAAGCAATAAAAATGAAAACGGACATTCAAAAGGTTGATAACTTTCTATGCTGATGGACTCTGACATAGCACAACATGTGAGCCCTGGCCAGGCGCGCTGGTGCCAGAGAAGCTACCAATGACACGCCTTGGCAGGCCATGACCGTGTGCCCTAAACATGATCACCATCCTCCTCCCCTTGCACCAGGATGAGCGCATACAGCTGGCCTTCACATGCCGCGGCCCCTCGCCCCCACCACCCGGCGGCGCCAACCCCATGCCCAGCGCACGTCAGGGGGCGCCACTTGGCAGCGCCCCGGACAGCAGCGGCCTGGCTGCGCAGTTTGGTCGCCAGCTGGGATTTGGGACACCGCTGCAGGGGGGTGGCGGGAGGGGAGGTAAATAGGCAGTGCGTTCTATGCCATTTATTTCCAGTGGCTACCCAATGTTTGTTTTTTCCAAGCGAAATAGCCAGTTTTGTGTAGCTGTAGGTCCTCATGCGTGCAAACTATGTGTTTTCTTCTCAATTCATTGTGCCAAGGCGACCTAGTCACTGGGCATACCAGTGGTACACGGCCATCATGGCCATACGTAAAGATGTAGAGCATGGCTAGCAATACTATTTTCACAACTAAGGTGAAACATCTTGTGGGGTTCCACAGTGTACCATAGCCTCTAGATCGGTAAGCTCTGTTAATGGCTGGGCTGGACGAGATCTCGACTCACCCAACCCGCAGCACTAGAGATATGTTACAGCATCTGTTGACTGCGTGATTTACTGCCAGGCAGAGCCTGCAAGGCTGCAGCATGGTTGAACGGTGCAGGCACTGGCATGTATATGCCGCATATTGCATAACATGATGTGTCGGTCTCTAAGAAAGAAAGCCTTGAAGAAATGTTCATTCTGAAATGAAACGCCCCCACTGTGTGACACATGGTGGCACACCACAACCAGCAATGTTGAAAAAGTCTCTACTAGTCTCTACTACTGAATTCCGATTCAGAGAGTTTCTCATACTACCGTATCCTACATGTAGAAATCGTATACAGCTCCCGTATGGTTAAAAAAGTCTATGCATAGGCCATGGGCCATGGCATGGCATTGCCAAGTAGTACTCGGCCATATGGCCCTGCTCAGCGGTAGTGCAGGTGCCACATGCACACAGTCATAATGCCCCCGCAACGCCCTCATCCCCCCCAAGATCCCTTATGGCCATCACCAGCCGATGTCCCTGTGTGGTTGCGCTGAGGTAGCGAGGATGCCACAATCATGGGGTGATGGGCGTCAGGGCGGGTGCTTGAGCAGTGTGGTGACGATGTGGCGCAGGCGTCCATCCAGGGGGGTGCAGCAGGCATCAAGGAACCCAGGGTCGTCAGCCGCCAGGCGCTGCAGTGTTGCTGCTGCCAGTGAGGACAGGCTGATCTGAGCCAGGGGGTCTGATGCCATTGCGGCATAGGGGTTGCCGCCATCCTCCCCATCACCACCGTACCCGCTGTCGTTCCCCCTTGCACTGTCCCCCCATGTGTGTGCCAGGCCTGCAACAGGGGGCGCAGGCTTGAAGGGGATGGAGGGGGGCATGAAGAGCGCACTTGAGGACTGCCGCAACCCTCACCCACCACCCGCCCCATCCCACTTCTTGACACAAGTGTGCCTTGCTCCGCTCTCAGCATCGCTCGCAAGCAGGGACGCACACGGGTACATCTCTCCTGCCCAAGCCCACCTTACAGCAACCACCCATACACCAACGACAAGCAGAAGGGTCCCCGCATCCCCACATCCAGTTGCACCACGCAGCAATCACGCAAACTCCCTCCCTCCTCAGGCCCATGCTATACCAATGAGCACCACTGAGCGACCCCTCCCCATTCTTACCCCCCTACCTGCCAGGCTCTCATCCGCCGCGCGCATGGCCGCCTCAGCCGCCCGCTCCGCCACCGGTCGCTGGTCCCCCCCCTCGCATTCCTCCTCGCTATCCTCCTCCTCCCACTCGTCGTACTCCCCTGCCTCGTCATCATCGTCCTCACCTGGGGGGAACAGATAATGCATGCCAACCACACGCCAAACCACAGGTGTCTTACATACCCAACAGAATCACGTTTGTACACGCGCCCCTATGAAGGGCTACTACTGAGCAAGGGCGTGGGCTGGGTGGACCCATGCAATGCGGTGCCAGAACAGGCCATTCCCATATCCTCGTCCGTATCCCCTTCCCCTTCCCCAATGCACCCCCTTCCCCCAACCCCCACACCTGCCGCCGCCGCCTCCACCAGCAGCTCCACCATCCTTGCAGGCAGCGCCATGTGCGACCACTGCTCAGGACCAGCAGCAGCGGCGCGTGAGCGTGTGCGCACCCCGCCATCTAGATCAAGGCGGCGGTGGCGGACCTGTGGGGGGTGGGCAGGGGATGCATGTGTGTTGAGCGGGGGTTATGTGGTGCAGGTGGAGGGGAGGACATGCGCCTGCTCTTGGTCTGGTTGCTGCTACCATTAGTTGCTATTACCATCAGTTTCTGTTTGCATCAGATTTCTGTTATTATCAGTTGCTGTTGCATCACTTGCTGGGCTCGTAACCCCCCTCCTACCACCCATTCCCCAAACTGGCGCCTTGCCTTCCATGCAAAGCCATGCGCAAGCATCGAAATCACCAAATGGCATGCATGCCCATCCACCAACCTGCTTTTCACCACCCACCTGTATTGCCGCCAGTGCTGGGTGGCGTGTTGTGAGCAGCGCCGCCAGCCCCCTTGCCGACACCCTAGCAGGGTATGGTTGTCGCAGGTCGGGTGCGCAGCCACACCATGCTGCCATGAGGGAGGACAGGCAGCTGGGGCCTGGGGGGGAGGGAGCGTGGTTTTTGCTTTCAAGGGTGAGAAGTTTAAACAAAACTATAAAGTCATTCCCTCTTCAGCATTGTAATGCTAATTTGACGCTAGTGCCCCCATTTACATTGCAAGAATGGTATGACTTTTATGCAAACAATTTAATCAAAGTATCGCCCATTGTGTTGTGGCGGCAACCCTGGACTGCCAGCAATACAATGCAATGCATGCGCCAGCCACAGTCCCATCCCCCACAGCCCCCACCGCGCCCATTTACCTTGACCCCCCTTTGGTGGCCCCACCCCCCCCAGCAGCTCCACCACCTCCCCAGGGTGGGCACCAGCCACCAGCGCCAGGCACAGCACCAGCGGATGGTGCATGTCCACGCTGCCACCCCCACACAGCCGCGCCACAGCCAGGGGGAGCAATGTGGGCAGGTGGGGGGACAGCTGCAGGTGAAGGGGTGAGGGGTGAGGCAACATCAGAGGGATGAGGGTTTGTGGCAGGTGGTGCAGGCATGTGTACACAGGCGGCATGGCATGGATGGCATCACCAGTGCATGGTGCATCGTGCAGCGGGACAATACTATAATAGGATAACTCCCTCGTGGTGCTTTCAAAGCAGCACCAGATGGACAACATGCATGCGCCTGAAAGACACAGGAACAGTGAGGTCACCACCCCACCCATACTCCCCCTCTATACACCCACCTGCTGCGGCATTGCCCTGAACATGGCCAGCGCCATGTGCCCCACCCCTGCGGCCCCTGAGGGGTCCACAGCTCGCGGGTCAAGCAGCCGCGCCAGCAGCGCCAGCATGTCCGAAAGTGCCCCTGCGCCCCCGTCCGCGTCACTTGAGAGCACGTCAGCGCCCCCTTGCTGCACCAGATACCTGGGGGTAGGGGAGGTAACATGTGCATGTGCATGTGCGGG
Source organism: Heterotrichella gracilis (assembly GCA_032358255.1). Taxonomy (NCBI): domain Eukaryota; class Xanthophyceae; order Tribonematales; family Xanthonemataceae; genus Heterotrichella; species Heterotrichella gracilis. The sequence continues at coordinate 27,487 of JAULBX010017636.1, read as the reverse complement.
TGGGGGTGGGGGAGGCATTGTGTTGAACCAGGAATATACTAATATGCTGACATCATACCACAGGTTCAGCCGGCAATGAACCCATACATGCTAGGCAAGCCCATCCACGCCATCCTCCCACCTGAAGTAGGTCGCAACGCTCTGCAGCAGCCCCGCGTCATCCGCCACCATCCCCGCCCCCGCCACATGCCTGGACAGCGCCCCATGCACCGCCCTTGCCACCTGTGGTGTGCATCTCCTGAGCAGGGTGACCGCCATGTCGATGTGCGCCTCGCTGGTGTAGGTGCCCTGGTGGGCGTGGCGGGAGATGACGGACTCCAGGGTGGGCAGCAGGAGGGACTGCGGGGGAGGGGGTGGCAAGCATAGGGTTGGGAGACATCGTGGGGATGGCAAACAAAATCGAGCTGGATGGGTTGGAGAAGTGATGGATTTATCAAACTGTGTAATGGCTTTACGACAGCAAATTGCAAACAGTATTGGTTGTATAGAGTTTGGAAATAATTATCTGACGCCACTTATCCATTGGCTGGCTGGTCCTCTGGCAGTGTTAGCGGGTGCATGTCGCTCACTACCCACCCTACCCACCCACCCTTCCCCCCTGCCTCCCACCACCACCCACGCACCACCACCACCTCCACCGCTTGCGGCATGGCTGCCAGCGCCCCCAGCACCCCCAGTGCATCCTCAGACACAAGCGGATCAGCGACATGGCTGCTCCACAGGTGGGCCACCAGGGGGGTGAGGGTGGGTGCAGCGGCCAGCGCAGGTTCGGGTGCGGCGGCCACCACCCTTGCCAGTGTGGCCAGCACCAGGTGCAGCATATCGTCACTGGCGGAGTGGAGCAGGGATAGCAGGGCTGCGGGGAGGGGGAGGGGAGCAGCTGATTCATATGGAGAGGGGAGGTGCATGGGGAAGGGGTAGGTGTGGAGTGTGAAAGAGTCAAGACAGTGTGAAAAGGGCACAGGGCGGCACCAAGGGCGTGGACACTGTCACGTAGGGTCTCAGCAAGCAAGAGGACAATCACCACACCCTGCTTTGAACCCTGACCTTCATAAATCTGTCCCCAGTGCGGCTGCATGACTGCAGGTGGGCAGCGCGGCATGAGCTGCACCAGTGCGCGGCAGGCGCCTATCTGCAGGGGCGGGGGGTGGGGGCCGGACAGGCCAGACACAGCCGCACCCAGGAAGGGTTGCAGCTGGGCAGGGGGGACGCGGGACGCGTACCTGGGAAGGGAGCGGGGTGACGCAGGATGAAATGGGGGGTGAGGGGGGCGCTTTAGGGTGAGAAGTGTGTTGGTGCATGGCGCTGCAGAGCTGTGTGGTGCAGGTCTGCATGGAGAGCGTGCACCACATGTGTTTCATTGGTTGTAACCTGGATGGCTCCTGTTGGGAAGACTACACAGGCACACCCACCGGCGCCAGCCCCGGTGCATCACCACCTGCCATTGTCATTGGACCACGCCAATGCATGCGGGCCAATCACACGCTAAGCACGCATACCCGCACCCAGCGACGGCCCACCGCATGCACCAGGCAGGTTCACATCCCCCTCGCCACCCACCTCGCACACAGCCACAGTGCACGCCCCACCAGGAATGGGTTGCCCCCGCCACCACCCGCCAGGTCATCGCTCAGCACCTCACCCAGCAGGGGCCCAATAGCCAAGCCATCACCCCCGCGCCCCGCCCCCTCCACCGCATCCGACACACACCCCGCAGCCAGCAAGCACGCCTCACGCATGCGCCACCAGTGGGGGTCGCCAGAGGACTGCAAGAGGGGGAGGGTGCGGATGGACAAGCATGAAAACACATGGATCAACAAGTGCGTGTGCCACCGACTGTTTGCTAGCGTGTAGCGCACCAACTAGGGGAAGGGCTTGATAGCATTGATAACAATTATTACCCAATGCATGAAACAAATTTGGTCAAATATCTGTTACACATATAGACTTTGCACTTTCCGTATCTCCCAGTAGGACGCACCAGCATAGGCACACCAGCAAGAAGCAACCCCTGATGCATCTCAACACACCCAACCATAATTCACAGCTAAGAACCTCCCTTCTCACTACTTTTTCCACCCACCCTTGCCGCCTGCGCCTCCGCCCTCCTCTTTGCCAGCGCCTCCCCCAGCTCCCTCAGCGCCTCCCCCCCCCATGCCTCACACGCTTCACACAGCAGCAGCTCGCCACTGGCAGCTGGGCTGAACTCCTCGTCCTGGTCACTGATGAAGGCGGAGGGGTCGAGGGACCAGCGGGAGGCGCGCTCACATGTCATCTGCATGTACCTGTGGGGGGAAAGGTTGGTGCGGGGAGTGGGCAAGGCTGCAGGGCCAAATGAACAGCCTCCTGTTGTTGGCAGAACAATGGCGCTGCGGTATTGGGTGGAAGCAACTGCAGGAGGGGGTGGCAAGCTAGGGGGGTATTCTAGAATAGCATGTCATGGCAGACACCATTGGCATGTACCACCAGGTGAACGGAATGAAACGCATGGCAAAGCACCGATGAGTCACCAGTTGGCCACCAGCAGCAGTCTGACATACTTCCTTACCCTATTGTGTGGTACATGAGCGCCCCCATGTGCCCCCTCACCGCCCCGCTGAACCGCCCACTGCCCACCAGCGTCAGCATGAGCTCAAACAGCTGCACCACCAGGGGCTCAAGGTCAGGCACCTCGCCCTCCTCGTCGGGCTCGGGGGAGGGGACATCGCCATCGCCGTCGTCTGGAAGGGAGGGAGGGGGTGTGGGAGGAGGGCATGTGGGAGATTATTACACTTTCATTGCAACAAGAATTATGGGCTGTACAAAAGCCAAATGTCAAGGGATGATGGAACCCAAAGGATTATGTACAGGATGATGGAAACAGAGGTAAGGCAGAAATGAGCTGATGGGGGAAACGACGAGCTGCTGAACATGCACACTAGTCGCATAGAACACAGTGGCCTTGCCCGGCTTTTGTACATGCTTAATTCACACTGGCCCTGGGCGCCATGTGTACCCCTTCGCCCCGCCCCTCACCCTTGATCTGCAGCGCGTAGTACAGCGGGTACGTGGACCACAGCAGCTGCCAGCAGTGAGGCAGCAGCGCACCCAGGTGGGGACCAGCCGCCCGCCCCCATGCCGCCACCAGCTGCACCACCACCTTGAGCGCCTCGTGCACCACACACCACTCGCTGGCGGCCTGCAGGATGTGCAGGCGGGGGGTCAGGGCGTGCGGCGGGGGATCGTAGCATATGCACATGCATGGCTTTGAGGGGGCTGGTGGTGCATGTTGTCACATGAGGTGGTGACGACATGAGTGTCACATGGGTGCTGTCATGCCATGCGCAAGGCCCTTCCATGAGGCCCCCCACTCCCCTCTCCCGCCAATGACCCCCGCAACCAATCACTTGTGGACATGAACCCACGTCAACACGGACTACCCCACATCACGCCCTCCCACCCACCTGCACCGTGAGCTGCTGCGCCAGCACGCCCCCCAGCGCCGCACACCACGCCTGCAGCTGGGACAGCAGCGCCGCCTGCGCCAGCGCCTGCCCCTGGTCCCCCATGTATGCCAGCGACAGCATCACACTGTGTACAATGGACAGGGCGCGGCGGCGGGTAGCGGACCCGTATGCGGTGGGTGTTGACACTATGGCCAGCAGCTCGGGGAACAGGGTGGGGATGGTCTGCGGGAGGGGGCACGGGTACCCACATTGAGGGAGTGGCGTATTGAGGAGTGGTGCCATGGCAGGGATCATCAGCCACCAGTCTGCCAACCCGCAGCCACGTATGAGTCCATGTGAGTCACGAATGGTGTGCAAGACGCCATGGCCCTTGCCCCTAGTGCCAGGAAGCCTGTGCAAAGTGTGGCTCACTATTCGTGGCACACATGTGCACTGTCCTCGTCCCCAAGCCCCATTTGACCCCCCTCGTCACCAAGATACACATCCCCACCCACCTGGACCAGCTGCTCCTCGCTGAGCTCGTCGGCAAACAGCGCCAGGCAGCGCACAGCACCAAGCACTGCAGGGGGAGCGGGGGAAGGAGACGTGGGGGGACATGTCACAGTGCAAATCACATGCCGTGCATGGTGCATATGTGGAGTCCTGGGCACTGCACTGTCAAGCCAAGAAGCACAGTTGGCTGACGGACACATGTTGACCCCAACTTCAGATTGGAGATTGGGCTGGCATCTTGTTTTATACATTGGACACGCATGCACGTGTACTCATCTACGGCTTTTATCAGCACCATGTGCGATCCATTGCTATACAAGGTGTGATGCCAGGCCTGCAGTACGTTTGGGTGCAGTTTGGCGTATGCATGCATATGCAGTCCAGGCAATAGCCAGCCGGCACCTCCATGCCTACCTCCACCCGTCAATGAGGTTGGTAGACCATCCCTGCACAATCGCCCCTTACCTAGAATAGGGTTTTGGCGCTGCGCAATCACCCTCACAAGGTCGTCCGCCAGCGTGGGCCAGTCATCAGGCACATCAAACTTTGCAATGGACGCAATGCCCATGCCCACCGCTGTCCTGATCTTGCCAGACTCATCTGCCAGCCCCTGGGGTAGCAGCTGCCTGATGGCTGCCTTCTCCTCATCTATAACTATCGGCTCCTCGAAGCGCGTGCTTATGGGCGACCAGTGGCGCCTCACGTGCTGCTTCAGCACCAGCAGGGCTAGCTGGCGCAGGTAGGGGTCTACTTGAGGTGCCAAAGATAGCTGGGTCAGTGAGTAGCCGTATCCTGGGACCACGCTTGCCTGCTGTAAGGCCGCCTCAGCAGCTGTGCGTATGTGTGGGCGGGGGTCCAGCGTAGCAGACAGGCAGTCCAGCAGGTGCTGGCTGTCCACCTGCGCCCCCATGGTGACAGGGCCCTGCCACTACATTCCGGAAACTGATGAAAGTGAGACCCAGCAGCAGGGAGGGTACACCATTTAACAAACATGGGTACAGAGTACTCTCAAGGCCCAAGTACTCGCTACGATTGCCCTCCACAGCAGCAAGCAGGGGACAGGTTGGAGTACTATGTCAATGGTGACGGGGTGTGCCATTCTGATCATTTTCGATCAAGTGCCGCCAAAAGTTGGCTGATCAGAGTCGAAAGCCTTCCTTGGCAAACACAAAAAGCTTTCAACAAACGTGTCGGTATCCATTGCTCTGCAGCATCAGTTAGGAACAGACCCAACATTCAATCTCAACTGCATCTTTTCTTCTGTTACAAGTTCCCCAACACAGCTAGGCATAGAGTCCACTTCATACGGCAGTGCAAGCAATGGCTTCGTCAGGTTTTTCACCAGAGGTTGGGGGTGAGTTACAGACCACTACGACACTACTGAGTGCCCTTTTTCATACTGAAATGCAGTATTGAGCCCTGCTGTTGCACATGCAGCGCCCAAGACGTCTGCCCTGGTAGATGGCGAGCCCATGGGTGACAGTGAAGGGTTGGACAAGCTGACCTTCGTGCCGCAGTGGCTGGCCGAAGGCAAAACTTCTGCGTTGGTGGTATGTCTGTGGTTTCGTTTCTGGGTGTTTTCTCCTGTGCATTCTGTACAAGTGTGGAATTGGGTGCTCATCACCCACTGTGTCACCACCAGGATGGCGCGCGCCCCCCATGGGATGCGGGTGATGCCACCAAGGACAAACGCAGGATGGATGACAAGCCAGCTGACAGGTGGACCCCAAGCGGTGTTGGTCGTGGGGCGGGGTTTGAGGGCCCACCCAGGGCCTCGAAGTGGAGGGAGGACGTCCCTCCTCGCAGAGAAGGGAACAGGTGGGGCTGAGCAACACGGAATGAGGTCATGTGCTGTCAATGCATGATCTGACTCTGCGCACTTGCTTTGCTTTCAGGTGGGGTGCTGAGCCTGAGCCAACTCGTTGGGGCGACAACGGCCCTGCCAGGCCCTACGGGGACCACCAGTACCCAGGTAAGCACCTGGCCTGGACACAGCAGCACCCATACAGAATGGCAGGCTTGGCAACGCACCTGGCTGCAATCACACCAAAACTGGACAGATATATTCAACACCTGTCTCACTTCAATCAGTCTGGGAGAGTATGCACTGTGAGGCATCCAGTCAGAGCATGCATGCCATGCTGCATGCATTAGGTAGCAATTGTGTAATGCAGGCATGTTTTATATGCATTGCCCTGACAGGTAATATCATTTCTCTTATCCCTTCAGGTGACAGCAGGTGGGATGCTGGTTTTGGTGGTGGGCGTGGGCGCGGGCGCGGTCCTGAGGACAGGTGGGGCCCGCGTAAGGATCACCACTTCGCGCCCAATGACCCAGAAATGTTCCCAAGACCAAAGGCGTGGGGCCCTTACCCAGACGGTAGGTTTCAGTATTTGGGTCACAGCACCGGCACACTGCACAGTACCCTGGTCACTCAGCACCTCGGTGGTTGTTCTGGTGCAGGTGGGGAGTTTGGTGGTGGCGGTGGCGGCGGCGGCGGGGCGGGCGACAGGTGGCGCCCAGCAATCGGTGCGTGCATGCGCACCCAAAATCTGCAGCCTTTCTATCCCATGTGCATTATGTCTTGCTGCTGCACATTGCAGTTGTTCTGAGCAATGGGTGTGGGTTTGGGTGTAGGTGCGGGCGCCCCTCCCGGCATCCAGCGCGTGTCGGCTCCTGTGGGTGTGCCCAATGCGCCTGACCGCAGCAAGGGATTCACCATGGGGAGAGGCAGGGGGCTGAACAGAGGCAAGTAGATTTGTGCTCAAAGGCTCATGCACATCTGGGATTCCCCCGTCGCAGCGGTCGCCCGCGCTTGGTTATGTTTACAACTGGGGCGCACATCCTGCATGCCTGGTTATACAGGTGCATCATCGCAATGCATTGTTGCGTCTAACTAACATGGCCATGGTTTGTGGGCAGGCGATGTTGTGGACACTTGGCGTGCATCGCCCGGGTCCCCCGCAGGTGTGGGGGGTGGCAGGGGGCCGCGCCACTACAGCAAGGGGGACCTGCTGGGCATCTACAAGGGCCTGTCGGACGATGCCAAGCTCAGGCTGCCGCGTGGGGTGGACACATCCGAACCGGCGCTGTTTGGCCAGGGCAGGTTTGTGGCAGATGACGAGCCGCAGGAGCTGCATCACCAGCTGGATGGGGTGGGCCACAGGCCACAGCAGCAGCAGCTGCAGCAGCAGCCGGAGCATGCCAATGGGAGGCCGGAGGCAGGCAACGGAGTGGCTGATGGCGGTGCCCCACCCCCTGCGCCTGCGCACCACATGGACGAGTGGGTGTACCGCGACCCGCAGGGCGTCATGCAGGGGCCATTCCCGCGCAACGACATCCTGGACTGGTTTGAGCACGGCTACTTCCCGCACGACCTGCCGCTGAAGAACGTGCATGATGCACCTGAGGCACCCTTCCGCCCGCTGTCCTCACTCATACGCATGTGGGCGGGGGGTGCGGCCGCCATGGCCCCACCTGGCTTCATCCCTAAGTCGCCGCAGGCATTGGAGGAGCCGACGCCCCGCCAGTCATCGCTGGCAAACTCAGCCAGCGTGCCACAGTCCGCAGCCCTGGATGCAGCGCTGGCTAACCTCAACATGCAGCCAGGCATGCACAGCGGAGACCTCGGGGCCTTCTCAGCACCCCAGCCAGCCCTTCCCCATTTCCTCCCATCCATGGAGCACCAGCTGCCCGCCTTCCATCCGGCGCCCCCCCCTCCCGCCCAGCTCATGCACCACCACCAGCAGCCAGGCGACGGGACGCCTTTTGCCAACCACCCGGCCTTTGGGGGTGTGCAGGCGCCCGATCATGGCATGTTCCCCATGGCGCCCGGCCCGCACCAGCAGCAGCAGCAGCAGCAGCAGCAGCAGCCTCCGCCCATGTTTGCCAGCAGCCAGCCGGGTCCCTCTCTCTTCCCCGCCTTCTCCTCTGCCCACTCTGCCCCCAGCCAGGAGCTTGATGATGACCATCAGCTGCAAGGCCTCCTTCAGCAGTTGCAGGGGTTGGACACACAGGGCAGCGGGATGGGCACCGGCGGAGCGCCCGCCATGGGCGCACCTCAGCAACCGCATGGTTCAGGGGTCTCCTCGGCAGTGTGGGGTGCGCCGCAGCAGCTGCAGCAGGAGTTCCCTCAGGCAGTGCAGCCGCCGGCGCCCGCTCCCCCATCCCTGCCCCCCGCGGTGCGCGAGGGCAGCGGCGCGTTCCCCGCATGGCAGCATGTGGGGGCGCCCAAGCCGCACGAGGAGGTGTTTGCGGTGAGTGGCACTTGGGGAATGCAGGATCAGGCGGTGCATGAGGGATGGTGGTGTCTGGGCCAAGCTGCTCATGGGAGGCAGTACATAACCAAGTGGCACCAAATATCTGCCATTTCTTGACTGTGTGTCATGCATAAAAGTCGTGGCAGGCACTTATTCTTGTAAAGGGTTCCAACCACCCTTTATATATATAAAAATAGGTGCTAGCAAAGTTGGTGTAATTCATAACCAATGACTTACATCCTTGTCCTAGGATGGGCATCATTATTGCTACCCCGCCTGCACTGGAAGCTGTTGCACTTTCGCCTATGTAGTAACACATTCCTACCCCGCCTGCATGATGGGAGCCGTTGCACCTTCGCTTGTGGAGGAACACATGTGCTGTATGGCCCGTGTCAAACCCTTGACCATATGCCCACAACCTGACTCCTTGCCACCCCCCCAGGCCAAGCCCCTCCCGCCTGCTGCCCCCGCCATGCTTCCTGCCATGCTCCCTGCCAAGTACAAGTCAGAGCACCACCCTCCACCAGAGCCAATGAGGGCACAGTCAGACACCTGGAGGACCCAGCCGCCACCAGCACCTGCACCCGTCCCCGCACCGCCTGCTGAGCCCACTCCTCCGCCCAAGCCTCGCCCTGAGACCAAGCCTGCGCCATGGGCAGCTGCTGTACCCACACCAGGTGAGGATTACGCACTTAATGCAAAATAGCATTATTTGCCCACAGGGCTAACACCAGCATTTCATGCGTTGCAAGTGGCAGGACCCCCTTGCCCCCACACTATCCCCCACCAATACCCTCCTATCCCTTGCCTGTGCCGCCCCATCTCGCTCACGCCATCCCAATCCCCACCACCCATTCCCCTGCAGCCGCCACTGGCAAGAGCCTGGCTGAGATCCAGGCAGAGGAGGAGCAGCGCGCACGTGCACAGGAGGAGGAGGCAAGGAGGCAGGGCCAGGCGCAGCCCCAGGGGAACAACTGGGCCAGGGCGGCTGGAGGGCCGGCCTGGTCGGGTGCTGCTGCGCCTGCCCCTGACTCCAACCCCGGCGCCACCCTGCTCAACCTGCTGAGGGGGCCGCAGCAGCAGGCGCAGGCTCCACCACCACCACAGGCACCTGCAGTCACGCTCAAGTGAGTGCTGCTGATGTGCATGGGCATGGTCTTGCATGTGCACACGGCTGCGCAGCTTGTGGGCGCACATGCGTAATCGCCATACATGCAGGCATGCGCACGTGACTGTGTCCTGTGTGCCATGTTTGACGGCCATGGAAAGGAGTGACTTGCCATGCAGTCTTGCAATACAGGGGGCGTGAGATGGCGAGCAGTGGGCGTCTGCAGTCTCACAACACTCCCTCTTATGCGCCTGCAGGGACTTCCTGCCTCACGCCATAGCCCAGGAGGAGGCGCGCGCTCCGGCCTGGGGGGGTGCGGCATACGCGGAGCCCACCCACTCCTTCATGGATGGTATGGAGGAGAGCGCTGCCGACCTGGAGGGGGGCGCAACGGATCACATGGCATACAGCGCACCCATGGCCCTGCCCCGCGCCCAGCCCGCACCTGGCTGGGCACGCCAAGCGCCTGAGGCGCCACCTCCTGCCAAGCCACTGGCGGTACGCACAGTGTTGCCACTTGGCACACCCCTGCACACCTTGCCATCTGGCACGCAGTCAATACCCAGCTGCTGGCACCTTGCAAGATTGCATGCTTGCCACCACATGGCACCACATGCCCTGTCAGATGCAGCTGTGCAAGCTGTGGGCATACATTTGAACAGACAGCCGCCATCGTCTTGGAATTGGACCCTAACGAAGGGTTTGTATCATGTGCAGGAGATCCTTGCTGAGGAGCAGGCTCGCAAGGCGCGTGCAGCTGCACCGCCGCCGGCCCCCATGCGTGCACCCGCCCCACCTCAGCCCACCATGCACTACTCCGCAGAGGAGGTCCAGAAGGACGACGACGAGCTGTTCTGGGAGTATGGCAATGCCACACCAGCACCGGCGCAGGCACCCGCACCAGCCATGGCCGCGCCCCTGCCCCAGCCCACCCCTGTGGTTGCCACCGTGAAGGCCAAGGCCAAGCCCGCGCCCCCCAGGCCGGCTGCAGGCACGTGGAAGGACCTGGTGGGCGAGCAGCAGCAGCAGAGCGGGTCGGCACAGGCACAGCCACAGCCACCCGCGCAGGCCAAGGCCGCCAAGAGGGCTGTGCCTGTTCCCTCTGTGCCTGTGCCGGCCCCTGCCCCCCTGCCTGTGCCCCAGCCCTCCCCTGTGGGTCCCGCGTCCCCCGCCCCCCCTGCAGCTGCCGGCGCTGTGCCTGGCGAGGCGCCTGGGTCCCACCTGAGTGACGACTTTCGAGAGTGGTGCCAGACGAAGATGATGGAGTTCAGGGTGGGTGGAGGGTGGGGTGGGTGGCAGCACATGCATGCACAGCACCACATTGAGACAGTGGGTTGAGCCATGGCGTGTTTGGGAGTGGTGCGTATCTGTGCACTGCAGATGGCCTGTTCGCCCACGCCGTATTTTGTACTGATTATCAGCTGGTACTTGTTGAGTTGTGTATCAAGCCCCATCCCCCTCATCCCCATAACCCCCCCTCCCTCCCTTGCAGGGCACCAGCGATCTGACCTTGGTGTGCTTCCTCATGGACCTGGTGTCAAGCGGGGAGGTGGCCGAGTACATACAGCTCTATCTGGGCACAGCGCCTGCGGTGGGATCGTTCACCACGGAGTTCCTTAAGCGCAAGCTGGAGGAGCAGGCGGGAGGCGGGGCAAAGGTGGGCAAGGGGAAGAAGAAGAAGGCGCAGGCCCCAGGGGTGGCGGCGGTGCTCAAGGCGCCCACACCCGCTGCGCGCCCCGGCCCTGGCGTCATCCCGCCCGTGCTGCGCGCCACCCCAAGGGCCAAGGCGCAAGCGGCACCATGGGGCGGGGCTGCACCCGCTGCCAGGTGAGCTGACAGCTGAGGACGGTGCAGCATGTGCGGTGTGGGTGTGGGCAGTCTGGGCTGTGCCCCTTGCATGGTAGTAAAGTATTTAGCGCCTTGCACAGGGTGCCTGCTGCGGTGATGCTGTCCCCCCTGCATTACAACCAGCAACTGATGCCCGCATGCCGCCGCCCCTTGCAGGCCTGCGCCAGCGCCCGTCCAGCATGTGTCGATGGCGCAGCCCAGCCCATCGCCCGCCCCCACCGCAGCCGCTGCGCTGCTGGGTCGTGTGCAGCCGCCGCCCCCCGAGCTTGACGCCATGCCGCCTCTGTCCGCCGCGGCCCCTGCGCAGGGCAGTGCCGGGTGGAACAAGGTGCCCAAGGCCGCTGACAAGGGGGGTGCAAGCGCCGCCAAGAAAAAGGGGAAGAAGGGGCAGAAGCTGGACATGTCCATGCTGGGCTTCTCAAACAAGATTGACTACAGCGCGCTTGAGAGCCTGGAGTCATGATGAGTGCGGGAGGGAGTGGGGGGAGGAAGCGCGTGGGAATTTTGCACAAGAGAGCAGAGCGCGTGGCAGGAGCGATGAGACAATAGAGTGCATGGGAGAGGTGGAGGACAGCGCGCGTGGTTCTGCGAGGCATGGAGGGGCAGTTGCGAAGCTTGTGCATTGCTGGATGTAAGCTGAGCCTACCATCACCTGGAGTGAATCATTCACACGCCATTCCTCAGGACAGGCTGTTGAGCGTCATCTGCTCACAGCTGGGCTGCGCCTGATAACAGTTGCAATGAAATCAGATTGCAGCGGATGTCAGAAGTGTTTGCTGTGCCGCAGACGCGGTGTTTGATGAATCGTGGAGCATGTCGCATGCCGTCAATTAGGATCACCAGGACACATCAAATTAAATGTAGGATTATTTGCAAAGCCTGTGATGTAGCATATATTTCGAACCCATCATGATTTGTATTGTTTTGTCAAGCGCCTTGCTCGAGCAATCAATCGATTTTCATTTCATTGAGTGTCACCTCGAGCCAGCTCCTATTGGAAAGCCCTTTGCGAGGGCGCCCTGTGTGGATGCTATTAGCGGCCAGAATCTGAGATTGAGCTCACTAGACTAGACTAAGTGGCACTGCCAGCCTGGCAGCAGGCCTGAGTGGCAGTATTAGTTCACTGACAGTGTGCGCACGGTGAACCATGGTGGATCATACTGGATCATGACCACTGTGGTCATATGTGACACGATATTAGTAATATTATATGGTAATACCATTGATGGTAATAATATTATTTGCACTGCAGGCACCCGGAGGAGCCCTGCTACTGGCAGATAAAATCCGGTTGAACCTGATCGAATGTGTTGTTGAGTCACTCCTGGCAGGTACCGGTAGCGTACAACTTCCAAGTTGCGACCAAGTCCAGTGGTTCAGCCACCTGCCAGTCGCCGACGGACACAGGGGCAGGCCAGGCCACCTGGGTCCAGTGCCTGTCAGTGACACCGAGGTTCGTAGCCCCATAGGCCACCTTGCAAGGCCTGCCCAACATTGGTGGCCCTTATGGCTCCACTGACTGCATTTGACATTCTGAATCAGACTGACAATGTGCTTAAGCAAGTGGCGCCAGCCGGCACTGCAGAGAGTATCATACTCAATCGCCAATATCACATTGCGGCTGTCACGGTAACCGTTGACGTCCGATAGTATCAATTAATTACGTCAACCTGTCATTGTCACGAAAGCAAGATGGCAAGATTCAAAAGGAAAAGAAAAGATAGGTTCCACTCTGGACGTTGCCAATTTAGGGTCCATTTCCTGTGTGTTCCAGGAACAGTGACCAGCTGACCACCATGCAGGACAAATATTAAATGCCACGTAGCTTTCAAAGTTTGCGTACTATGCAACATAAAGCCCGCTTCCCCCTTCAAATTTGTACCATCCACTAGTGGCATGTTCAAAGGCATGCCTCTGCAAACAAGGAGGCCAGGTGGTTGATGCATGCCAAGCCACACACAGCTGGCCTCCAGTGCAGCGCATGCTAGATTCACGAGTGCAGCACTCCCGTGGGCAGTTTCATGCATGTTTTGTTATGCAAAGTACCGTCTACCCACCTCTCCCCCCCAAGGTGAGACCCCCTCCCCCCTCCCCCCCCCCTTGCGCCCCCTTCACGCCGCCGCCACCATGTGCGCCGCCTGGCCTCCCACCCCCTCCGCCTGCGAGTCCTCAGGCCGCCGCTGCCCACCCACCACAAACTGGCCGGGGTTGATTGCGATGGACTTGGTTGCGTTGTCCGTCTTGTAAATGCCCACCAGCCTGTCTGCCAGCTCAAACATGTTGTTGCGGAGGCTGATGATCACAAACTGTGCGTTCTTGGTGCGCTCCTTGATGTAGTGCGCAACAATGGACACGTTCTTGAAGTCTGGGGGAGGGGGAGGGGCAGCGGGCGCTCATCAGTGTGTGTGTTGGGGGGGGTAGGGTACACTTAGTCTGTGGCAATGCGTGCACTTGGCAACAGTACAGATTGGCAGGCCCACCCCACACTTGAAAATGTGGTGGTGCGTTTGGGTTGCTGCATGATAGAGGTGGTACAGGTGGTGCTGGTACTGCATGTGGTGAGGGTTGTGCATGGCGTGATGGTGCATTCAAGTTGCCCTGTATGGCCACCCTCCCCTCCCACCCCCCTCCCTCCCCTCACCTAGCGCGGCATCAATCTCGTCCATGACGTACAGCGGCGTTGGCTTGTAGTGGTGCAGCGCAAACACAAGCGACAGCGAGGAAAGAGTCTTCTCACCACCCGACAGGTTGGCAATGTTCTTCCAGCTCTTCTTGGGCGGCCGCACGCTGAACACGATGCCCTGCACAACCAACAACTGGCGTTGCTACCAGGCACCAGCTACATACACACACCCGGGCAATACGCTCACCAGTCCAAGATGAGCACACACGTACAAATAATAATGCAATATGATAAATGGATCTATTATTTTCATTTCTTCCAGCAATTTCTACCAAAGGCGCTCTGTCAAATGAAGAGATGTTAAAACATACGCCCCCTGGTGGATTGGCACATGTCACCAGCTGCCTTGCCCCCTAGCCCCCCCAGTCCCACATGCCTCCCACCTCTGCGAATGGGTCCAGGCTGTCCACCAGCTCCAGCTCCGCATCCCCCCCAAGCGTGATCATCTGGTACATCTCCTTCAGCTTCAGGCTGATGGCGTTGAAGCCAAGCATGAACTCGTCAAGGCGGCGCTTGCGAAGCGAATCGTGCTCGCGACGCACCTGGGTTGGGGGTTGGGGGGTGGGTGGGGGGCCATGATGGGGCTGTGGGAGGGAGGGTAAAGGTGCACTGCTGGAGCGTACAGCTGCCCATGTGCAGCTCACGCATTCTCGAGTAACACGGAGCCTTGCAGCAGCATGCCTGAGCACGCTGGGGTACCTGCCACCATGTTTTCCCATGCATGCCCCTCCTCCCCCTGCCTGTCCCCTCACCGTGTCCCTGGCTGTGGTTGCCTCCTCCATCTCCTCAACCCGCTGGCAGTACTCGCGGTCCTTGGCGCGGTAGGCAGCAATGGACTCAACGTTGGGGCTCATGCCCTGCAGCTCGGTGTCTAGCATGGTGGCCCTGCAGGGGGAATCACACACCTAGGTTGGCTGCCGCCACACAACAGGGCACACATATAGATGGGGAAGCAATTTGGCAGACCTGCTGGTGTGCAAGCAGGGCGCTGTGAGCATGTTTACCTGTATCCCAGGTCGTCCACGTTCATTGCCTCCAGCTCCTCCTCACTGGGCATCTCAAAGGGTACTGCAGACAGGGGGAGCACAAGCGGGTCAAACACCAGTACACATGACACACAGGCCAGCCACAGCATGCTAGGAGAAATTGCACCATATTGATGTACACCACCTTGACATACACAGACAGTCTGACCCATACCACCAATCAAATGCATGCCCAGTCAGCCATGGCTGCACCCAATTACAAGCACCCACCTTCCTCCCCTTCCTCCGCCCCCTGCTGCGCCTCTTCTGCATACTGCGCACTGAGCTTGATCCAGTGGTCCACCTTCTTGGCCTCAGTCGCCCCGCTGGCCCTCAGGTCCTCCACCTTTGACTCCACCTCAGCCTCCACCTGGCGGATGACCCCCACCTCCTTCACGCGCCCCTCGTACTCCCCCTTGAGCCCAGCCAGCTCCTCGCCCTTTGCATCCAGCAGCTTGGAGGTGGAGGTGGCCAGCTCCATCACCTTGAACGCCTCGTCCTCAAGAACCTGGGGGAGGGGGAGGGAGGGGGGTCAGACCCACCTGGCTGGCAATGGCCAATCACCCGCCTGACTGCGCCTGCTGACAGCATGCAGCAGCATCCCTTGTGCATGGCCCTGAGGACTAGTGCTCTGCCTGCACCACACACCGCCAACCCCCACACCTTCTTTGCCTGCGCCATCCTGTCCCGTTGCTCCTCCATTGCCTGCCTCTCCCCTTGCGCCTTTGCACTGTCCCGCCTCAGCTTGTCCAGCTGCTTGGCGCCAGAGGCAAGGGAGGCGCGCTTGCGGGCAATGGAGGACTCCAGGTCCGTGATGGACTGCGGGGGAGGAAGGGTGGGACGTGATCGGTGTGCACGTGAGTGACAGGCAGACAGGGAGCAGGTGTGTGCAGGATACTATTCCAATCTCACCAGGTTGTGCAACCACCAGCCTGGGATCCTGCACAGTGACAGCCAGCAGCATGGAAAATAACTGCCTGCTTCATGCCCATGGCCATGGTGAATCAGCAATTCGCCCAACCCATGCTGATGTGGTCCATGGTGTCCATCTGCACCCTCCCCAACCCACCTGCTGCAGCTCCGCCACCTTTGCCTTCTGGCGCTTCATGCCCTCCCCTCCCGCGTTGTCAATCTTCCCCTGCAGCTCCTCCGCCTTGCGCGTCAGCCCCTGGGCGCTGCGCTGCACCTGGGCCAGCGCCGCCTCCTCACTGGCAATGGTGGCGTGCAACTGCTTCAGCTGGGCGGCGTCCTCGGCGCTCACCTGCACCATGGGGCATGCCATGGCCACGCGTGAACGACCAGGTGATGCACATGGGCATGACGGTGCACATCAGTAGTGCAGCGCAATGGCGGAGAGGATCTGCAGAGGTGACCTACCGCCATGAGACCCATCCACTCCCCTGCGCAGCTATGTTTTGTTTTCAGAGAAATTTCATTGTGCTCAAATACTCCACCAGTGTCCCGTGACAGTAGTAATTCTAGAAAATGAATATTCAGAATATGTCCCGTGACAATTATAGAGAATGAATATTCAGAAATCACGTAAATTTCCATGTCCTGCACATTTAATGCCACCCCCTCACCTTTGTGGCCGCCTGCAGCTCCCCCAGCCTGCGCTGTAGGTCACCCGCACGCTCCAGCGCAGCAGCCACCTCCATGCGCGCCTTGGGCAGGGAGAGCTCGAGCGCTGCAAGGCCATCCTCCGCAGCACGCAGTGCCGCGGCTGCATCAGCTGCCCGCGTCCTGCCCCCCTCCAGCGCCGCCACATCCGCCGCCAGCTGCTGCTCCGCCAGTGCCAGCTCCTTGGCTGCAGCGGCGCTGTCGCTCCTTGGCGGCCCCGCACTGCCCAGGCACATCTTGCCTGACCTTGGCCTGCCCCCGCCCCCGCTCATGGTGCCAGACTCGTTGATCATGTCGCCCTGCGCAAGGAAACACACCCTGTTGCTGCACAATTCCCCACAATACCTTGGTTGCAATGCCCATGTATTCAGTTGGCATGCCTCAAGACTGCAGCACATAACTTTACTTCCCATCCACATATCAGAAAGCCGCCCTCCAGCCGCACCTTGATTGTGACCACCCTCCTCCATCTCCTGTCCCCCCCATAGGCGATTGCTGACGCCGCCTCCAGGTCGTGCGCCACCAGCGTGTCCCTCAGCGCGTAGTAGAATGCCAGGCGCAGCTGGGGGTCACGCACCTTGACCAGGTCAAACAGGCGGGGAGTGCCTGCAGGGCAACAAATTGGGGAACTGAATCACAGCAGGTGTAAACTCTATTTTGGGGGCACTATTGTTTCACTTCCTGATGCGCACATGCACATGCTTTTCTAAAACGTGCCCTGCCTTGCTACAGGATGTGATGTGGTGTGCATGGCCATGCGGCCAAATGCATCATGCTGTCTGGGGGCCAGCCCCCCAGTCCTGCCACTAGTATGCACCTGCATGAACTGCCCCTTGCCCCTACTTCTCCCCCTCACCTGGCGGGGGCGTGACCTTCTCGTTCATCGCCCTGGCCAGGTGCTGCTGCTTGTCCAGTATGAGGAAGGTGGCCACACCCAGCTGGTGGCGCCGCAGGTACTCAACGCACCGCTGCGCATCGCTGGTGCTGTCAACAACGATGTTGTCCAGCGCCCCGCATGCAGTGGACACCGCCACGTCGTACTTGGCCTCAACCGCGCCAAGGTCGCCCAGGCGGCCGTAAATGCCGTCCAGCTCACCTGCAGGCACACAGCATCAGCCGCAGCTCATTTACAACACAGTGCAGGAGCTGCGCGGCCTGCTGCTGCTGTGGGCCAGGTGCGAGCCTTGCTGGGGAAGATAACAGATGCACATGCCTGACATCGCATCTTCTTGAACAGAAAAGAAAACCCATGAGTAGGAGTAAATAATGGGGGTTCCATTAACTTGGTATCGCGTAGCAGATATTCTTAGCAGCAAATATTTCTTTGTATATTTTTTTCCGGTACAATTCCAGCACAGCACACAGGCATGAATCACCATGCCGCATGATGCCCCCCCCAACCCCGCCCGCCCACCTTTCGCCTTTGCCGCCAGCAGCGCCTTGACAATGCCGCTCTGCGCCACCTGTGCGCTGCTCTCGCCCCGCCGCTGCTCCACCCTCCCCCGCACCTCCACCACGCCTGCCTCCAGCCTCGCCACCTCAGCCTGTGCCAGCGCCAGCTCCTGCCTGGCAGCCTCCGCCTGTCGCTTGTGCCTGGCCCCCGCCGCCTCCATGTCGGTGATCTCACGCTTGCGCACCGCAACTGTCTCCTCAGCAGCGACAGCGCCATCCTGGGCGTCCTGTGGTGGTTAAACAGGTTCATGGATCAATGCGCGGTACATCTAAGTAAAATCAATTACTTTTTTTACCTTATTTTTATTTTTTTTATTATATTTACTGATTGAATATTCTCCCGATGAAATTGCTTGGAAATAGTGTACACCAAGTTATGGCAGTCCAGGGAGCGAATGCCACAACATCTGCTGCAACACACTCTGCACCTCATCCCCAAGCCATGTCACGCATGCGCCCCCGTCTCTGCCCCACCTTGAGGCTCTTCACCGCCCGCTCCTGCTTGGCAAGCAACATGTCCCGCTCCTGCGCAGCCACCCCCATGCGTGCAGACACCTCGCCCATCTGGGCTTCCCATGGCGCCAGCTCCACGCGCACCCCCTGCAGCGCCTGCGTGTACCCCTCAACCTCGTCGCGCACGCTGGAGTGGAGGGACTCGAGCGCCTGCAGGTACACACAGCGTGGTGTGGGTGTGTGTTTAATGGCAGAGATCGCACACCAATCCATATGTGCCTGCCTGGGGTTACCGGAACGAGAATAACATATCTGAAACATATGCAGATGTAGATGTAAGGCTCGCATGGCTGGGTAGGCGGGAAGGCCGTACATACCCACAGACCACCACCGCCAGGGACTGGGAACAGATTTGCTGCTCAACAGACGAGTTTGAAGGCCAAACAAAATGCAGAGCGGCATATCCCGTTTCGTTGGTGCACCCGTTTGCATTTCCCCCACCTGTTCCGCCTGTGCCAGGTCCTTGTTTGCCTGCACCACCTGCTCCTCCATGCGTGGAACCTCCTCAGCAGATGCTGCCGCCTCCTCCTCAATCGCCTGCGCAGGAGGCACAACCATCACGCCATGATGGCCCGTGCACCATCGACCACACACACCCAGCAACGCAGGCGCAAGGTGCCAGGAGCATGAGTGTGGTCAGCAGCCCGCTCACCTGCATCTTCCCCTTGTCCTTTGCCGCCTTGTCATCCAGCTTCTTGATCTTTGCCTTGAGGTGCTTCAGGTCCTCGTGGTGCTTGATGTCCTTGCGCTCAAACTCCTTGAAGTCCTCGTTGGCAGAGTCAAGCGCGGACTGTATGGACTGGTGCTCAGCAAGCACAGCATTGTACCTGCAGAAGGGCCGGGGGGGTGGGGTTGGCATCAATACATGAGATGTCACTCTATAACCCTATTCTTTAGGCGAGGTGAAGTTGATGTCGTGTTTCCGGGCCCCCCCCCCCCTGCTCTGAGTTTCCCCCGTCTAGTTGGTTGGTCAGTTTTGGAATGTAGGGCCTACACCTCGCTAGGCAGTGCCTATCATGGCTACCAACGGCCAGGGTGGTGGTGCGAGGCTATAAAGCCCATTTACAACAAGAAAGGCCTGACTGGTTTGGTGTGGGGCGCCAAGGGGTCATAATATTGTTTCAACATTTAAAGCCTGGGAAATTGAAATTAATTAATAATTATTTAAATATGTATTTGATTATTAAATGCTTATATTGCCATTTAATAAATGCATATAATTACTCTCCCCACTGGAAATAATCAACCAACTAGGGACTGACCAACCAAATTCTCCCCCCCCCCCCCCGTCCTCCTTTGAGCCCCAATGTCCCCGGAAACACGACATCAACTTCACCCCGCCTTACTGTCATTAGCAGAGCCCTAAAAGCGTACATACATTTTTGTCTTATGTATTTTGTCTTTTTGTAGGGAAAAGAAGCAACCCTCCTGTGCTCCCTTTTTAAAACAAAAGGAAAATCGATACTAAATGACATTTGCAAAAGGCTCAACGCCACAGCAGCCTGCCTAACCCACTCCCCCGTCGCCATGCCCGCTCCCCCCCTCCCTCTCGCACCTCTTCTCCGCCTCCTTGAGCCCGCTGTTGTACTCCTGCAGCTTCTCCTTCTCGTGCGCCAGCTTGGCCTCCAGCTCAGCCACCTTGCCCTCAATGGTGGACAGGTTGCGCTGCAGGCAAGGGAGTAAGGTCGGGGGGTTAGGCAGGAATCAACATGGGGGGACAGCACGCATGCGCCACCCATGGCCGCAGCAACATAATGCCCATGCCTTCCAGCATGTTCACACCAGCACATGCGCGTATGCTAGCTGTGACCTGGCACATGTGCTCTCACCTGCCCCCCGCGTATGTGCAGCTGGCATGTGACCATCTGGCAGTGCAGCAGCTCCCTCTGCTTGCCCAGGTATGCCTCCGCCAGGTCCTTCTCAGCCTGCAGGCCCTGGCGCTCACGCTCCACCAGCTTCACGCGCTGGACGATGCCGTGGCGGGACTCGTTCAGCTCCTCAAGCCTGCGCACAAATGGAAAAAGTAAAGACTCCTCTTTTTTATACAACAGCAATTGCATTTTGGTTAAATACAGTTGAACCAAACCAGACGGATTTTGTGAGAAAGTACACCTTCAAAGAGCTATGTCATGTGGACAAGGAATTTGCCGTGATGTGAGAGCCCCCGCTTGATGCAGAGTACATACAGACTGGGAGCAGGTGCACAGCAATGATTGCGTGGTGGCAATATACTAGTGCTGGTCATGATCCTGCCTGTGCTGAGCACACACCCCCTCACCTCTTTGCCATGTCGTCAATCTTCTCCACATACTTGTCAGTGCCAATGATGTCCTCAAGGTACTCAAGCAGCCCGGTCTCATGCGCTGCCTGGGCCTTGGGCTTCATCAGGCTGATCTGCTCAACCTCGCCCTGGGGGGGTGGGGACATGCAGGGTGAGCAGACAGGGCAGGGCAGGGCAGGAAGGATGGACACATGCGCACTTACAAGGCCCATGCTCATCAGTGCAGGCGATTTGAAGAGTAACCACCACGCAGCCAATACCGTAGTGCGCCCCCCTCCATGCACCATGCACCAATGACTCCTGTGCCCACCACCCCATGGCTGCCATGTGCCAACCTTAAATCCCCCCCACTACCGCCACACCACCCCCCCACCCACCTGCAGTATGAGGAACCTGTTGTTGTCCAGGTCTATCCCCTTGCCCTTGAGCAGGTCGGTGACCTCGGTGAAGTTGGACTTGCGGTCGTTAATGTAGTAGTTGGAGGCGTTGTTGCGGTGGGCAGTGCGGGACACGACAAAGTCGGAGTCGGGGATGACCTCAAAGCTCTCATCATCCTGCAGTCATGAGCGCGAACATGAGACACACCAGTGTGACACCTTAACTGCCATGGGTAGCATAAGGTGGTGCACGCTTCCATAGGGTTGGGTGCGAGGGCTGCTGAAGGGCAGGCGGTGGAGCAGCACTGGGTATGTGTTAGGGTATGTGTTTCAGCGTGGTCCTCACCAGGTCGATGATCTCCTGGAAGTGTACCGACACCTTGGCTGTCTCCAGGTCGCGGTGGTGCGTGGAGTTGTGGATCAGCTCAGAAACCTTGTTCAGGCGCAGCTGCAGCGAGAAGAATGCACACGCACAGGCTCAAGGGCTGGAGGGGAGGCAAGGGCGGGGGCGGGGTGTGGTGCAGCGCAATGGGGTGTATCCAACAGCACATACAGTGGCGTGCATGCTCTGACGGTACACAAGCATTGCAACAGGTTACCTGCTTGGCGCGCTTGCCAAACACAAACAGCATGGCGTCGATGACGTTGGACTTGCCGCTGCCATTGGGTCCCACCACTGAAGAGAAGCTCTGCGCGAGACACAGGCAAACTGTCAGACACACTGCCACAGGCCTTTGCTGGTGTGTCAGTACCACTGTAATCTTGGACCACATATGGGACCAAAGCCCAGTTCACTGGTCCAGCGTGCCACGGCTGCCCCTTTGCTCCTGTACCTTGTGGAAGGGCCCAACCCGCTGTGGTCCAGCGTATGACTTGAAGTTGTCCAACACCATTTCTTTGATCATGAGGCGGCTGGGCCGCCCCTGTGGTGTGTCCACCTCCATACTGCTGACCGGGCTGGCACCAGCACTGGGCGACAAGAGTGGTGTTCAGGCTAGCACCTGGGAAGGAGCAAAAGGATGGTTTCGATCAGTCAGTGTGACTTTCACCCCTTGCATGGTCCCTGCTTGCCTGTGCAGCCACAGCAGCGGCACAGGTAAGGGCCATCTTGTTGTATACTTCCACGGTTGCACGGTGTGCAGGGAAGCAGGCACCAGCATGGAGAGAGCACAACACTACCACAAGTAACAGTGGTGCGCATGCTTTGACTAATTGGACACATGAGTACAACCCCTATGCTTTTGCAACACCCTTGCAAGGGACCAAGCATGGCATGACAAGCGAGCCTTTCAGGACCTGCGCTGGGGTTACTTCTACAGACACATGAAAAAGGCATGGACAAAAGGGAGATTTGACCTAGACCTTTGCTTGTAAAAGAGTGAAACAAAGCATGCTATGAAAGGTGGCACAGACTTCCTCCTCCACTCCAGTGGTAGGGAGTAAAATGTGCTGTGCTCTTTGACCTAGCAGCAGCACCACAGACATTCAACGCTATATTGGAAGCTACTTCTCGAGAATACATGCTGGTAGACATAACCTGTCTAGCTCACTTGTTTCACAACCACTGCCAAACAGTCTGCTGCCAGATTACTTTACATGGGCGTTGACCAAGGGTACCAACGAGGTAAACTGTGCAGCGCCAAGACTACGGGAAGTTCAGAAAAGATGAATTTGTGGCGACTCGTAGTCTTAAAACAACGAAAAAGGCTGAACGTGCTTACGCTTAAAAGCAGTTGACTTTCTCCTTTACAAACTGCCAGGCCTGATAAATGGGTGCAATATGCATGCACTACTGGTGCGACAGGAACACAAGCAACAAGCTATTGACCAGCGGTTACTAGATACTTCACCACCGGTGCGAAAGCGAAGTATTACGTCTCCTGATAGTGTAACAGCAGGAGGGCTCACCTCATGCCTCCAGGACGATAGTTGGTCCCTCGCAACGTCCACAGGTCGTTCGCCTATGCCCGCATGCAACGCTTCCTTCCGTTGGCACCCTAGTCACCGGCAAAGCCTGCAGACCAGACCAGGTTCGGTCCGTTTGTAGCAGGTGATTGCCATCTCGAGAACGTTTGAAAAAGTTAATCAGGGGGGACGTCAGAGGTGTTGCCCAAACGGGGACACCAAACCCTTGGTTTCGGAAGGACATTGCTGAGCCAAACCAACAGGCTAGCTTAGGCTTAAGCAGGCCCTGAATGAACCATCAAACCCAACAATAGGTAGCTATGCGACCTTTTTAACGTAGGCTCTCTGTTCAATTTTGCTTTCGCTGCCTTCTGGGCTTGTCACACGACACCCTCACAGATGACGAAACCCCGGGCACCCCTTGCGCTGCTGTTGGCAGCCTTGGCCGTGACGGCATGCGCGGCAAGGCCATTGGACAAGGCTCTTGCTGATGCCGTGTCGTCAGCAAGCAGCGAAGACAGCGGTAAGTTGGCGTGGCCAGCAGGCGCACACCGCCCACAACTCGTGGGGTATCGTGGGGTACAGTGTTGTTGCCAGACACGAGGGCAGACGTAATCAAGTTTGTTTATTTGTGCATAAAATTCATGAGCGTCCTTCCCATCTAAGCCCATGTTTGCACAGCGCACACGGGGCTGATGCCCTACGAGAGACATGCATCCCACAGCGCACCTCCTCAAGCCACCCCTCCACCCGTGCAGGCAAGATATGGGTGCTACTCATAGCAGGCTCCAATGGGTGGTACAACTACAGGCACCAGGCGGACGTGGCGCACGTAAGTGGGGCACCGTGAGAGCTATGCATGCATGCATAGGGGTCGTGACGCAACAACCTCTCAAAGGAGGGCCCATCGATTGCAGCAGACCGGATGCGGCTACTGGCGCCCATAACCTGCTATGTTAACTGTGGTGCTGGGACTGGGGTACCAGCCCAACCAAGCTGGGAATTTATTGCGTCACAGTCCTGTAGCCAATACCCCACCACAACCACGTCTCCAGATATTCCCACTCCCTTCCCCCACCCCCACACAGGCGTACCACATTGTGCGTCGCGGCGGCGTGCCTGTTGAGCGCATCATCACCATGATGTACGACGACGTGGCCCCCAGCCCATACAACCCCCACCCTGGCCAGTTGTTCAACACGCCAGGAGGGGAGGATGTGTACAAGGGAGTGCACGTGGTGAGTGGCGCCTGCGCAACCATGACTGCAACCAGTGGTGCACTTGCATGAGCACTACGGTGCTGACTGCTAGTGCTGGTGGTACATTCCTTCTCACCCTAGCGTGTGTGTGGTTTCAACCTCCTCAACCCAACCTGCAATTCCCCCCTAAGATGCTGTGTGCCATTGCCCCCCCCAGGACTACAAGGGTGCCGACGTGAACGCTAAGAACTTCCTGGCGGTCCTGGCGGGTGACGTGGTACGCAAAATACAACAAGCAACATGCACCATGTACCATACGTGGCCACTGCCAGAGGGCGCCACCCGCCACCGACAGTGTGCAAGCCTGCGGCCATGTATACATATGCGTTCCATGCGCAGTGCTGCATCAGAAATGTGTCTACTCGATGTGCATATCCCATGCCCTCAATGGCGCACCTTGGCAGTGCCGCCCAGCACAGTGACTCAATACGTGGAAGACGTTTCTGCACGCCATGTGTTGCTGCCTTCAGGCACGGCCAGCCATGTGCCAGTGGCCATGACCTGTCCTGTTGTACTCTTGCCGTTGCCCCGTGCCTGAGCCTCCCCCCGCATTCCCCGTCACCCCGTAGGCCGGCGTTGAGACCTCCAACCCCGCGGTTGTGCGCAAGGTGGTTGCCTCCGGCTCCTCTGACCGTGTGTTTGTGTACTACTCAGACCATGGGGCCACAGGTGTGTGGGGTGCGGGTTGGGGGGGGGGAGGAGGGGGGAATTGGCACGCAGAGGGTGCATGCTGTGCGCAAGTGGTGACCACCTGTCTGAATCTGCGCTGCGCAGGAATGCGGTGCTGGCACATGCCACACGTGCACCTACCTGCATGTGCATCTCCACCATGGCACTTTGGCTTGCGCCATGTGCGTAGCTGGTCTGAAAGGATGGTCAGCCACATTGGGACTGAGAGACGGCCCAGACGCATGTAGGGTAGATAATGAATTTCTGGTTTTTTATTTCATAATAAATTTTAGTTTTGTTTTTCATTTTATGCGTATTCTATTTTGTCATGTCACCAACACCCACCCTCCCTCCCCACCGCCCGCAGGTATTCTCGGCATGCCCAGCGGCCGCTTCCTGTATGCCGATGAGTTCATCAAGACGCTGCAGGCCAAGTATGAGAAGAAGTAAGTGGGGGGGACGGGGGCAAGTATGGGGGTGCTGGTGCAACGCCAATCCCTCCCTTAGCTTGGGCTACCCCCATGCGTGGCAGCAATACTCCACTGCTGCTTCACTGGCAATTGCCTCTTGCGTGTGGTCACCATGCCCCAGAACCACCACCCATGCACCCCCTCCCCGGGGTCCCAGCGTTTGTCCCGCACCCTTAGGGTTTTCACGCATCTGCCCGCACCCTCGCAGGGGTTTCAAGGAGGCTGTGCTGTACATCGAGGCCTGTGAGAGCGGCAGCATGTTCCAGGGCCTGCTGCCCGATGACATCAAGGTGTATGCTACCACCGCGTCAAACCCATTCGAGTCCAGCTGGGGAACCTACTGCCCGGGCATGAACCCCGCACCGCCACCTGAGTTTGACACCTGCCTGGGCGACCTGTACTCTGTGGCGTGGATGGAGGACAGGTGAGGGGGCGGAGGGGGAAAAGAGGGGCGTGCATGCAGGTTTGGAAGGTGCATGGTTGAAGGGGGGATTTGTGATGGAGGAGTGTTGTGTGGAGTATTGCACTGCACTGGTACGGTGGGGTATCGCACTGCACTGGTAGGGTGACCCTCTCAGGCGTACATGCATGGGCTGGGCGGCATGCCAGTAGTGCCATCCGACGCACTCAACGCCCGGCAACCATCTAGGTCGCCACTGGCCATTGCCATGCTATGCCATGCTGTGCCCTCTTCCCCAACACCCTAAACACTTCCCCATTTCGCGTCGTCCACAGCCCAGCCCCATTTCTGGCCTTACTCCTACTATCTCCCTTCCCCCCTGCAGCGATGCCTCGGACCTCACCCACGAGAGCCTTGCCCAGCAGTTCAAGCAGGTTGAGCGCCGCACCAGCCAGAACTTCTCCTACCAGGCTGGCAGCCACGTGATGAAGTACGGGGAGATTGACTTCACAGACGAGCCGGTGGCGGACTTTGTGGGCCAGGGGAACACAGGTGAGGGGGGTGGGGGGGTAGGAGGGCGGCTGGCTAGAAGGGAGGGAGGGACACGAGCGATTCTTGTTGGGTGACGTGGAGCAGAGAGCGCCTGAGCGATGTGGCAGCATTGTGTGGATAATTTTGTATGTAGTTCAAATATGAAAATTTAAAACAAATGTCGTTTTAAGTCTAGTTTTAAATGTGTTTTGAAAGTCCCGGCAATCCCCATTATAGGACTGCCCTGCACCACCCAGCTCCTGTAGTGCTTGAATCCTACTTGAGCTGATGTCCACTCAGGTATCAATGCACTGCCCCCTTGTCCACAGGCGACTGCACCCTGGATGTGTGCGGTGGCTCCTCCCCCAACGGCCCTCTTTCCTCTGCACCCTGGACCCCGCTGCAGGCCGTGAGCCAGCGAGACGCAGACTTGTTGCACTTCTACGCCAGGTGAGGGGTATGGAATGATGGTAAAAGCATGCAGTTGAACTCCTGTTGTGCAGTGGCTTGTTGCTTCCATCCACACCTGCCACACGTGTCTGCTTGGAATGTATCGACACAAGCAGCTTCCGCCCAACCCCCTCCCCTTCCCCACCCCACCTAGGGTCACCCGTGCCGCTGAGGGCGCCCCCAAGGTTGAGGCACAGGCAGCGCTGGAGGCAACGCTGGCAAGGCGCAGTGCTGCAGACACACACGTGCGCGCAGCGGTGGCGCACCTGGTGCAGGGGCAGGCGGGACAGGTGCTGCTGGCGGCCACAGGCAGGGCGGGGGTGAACGGCGGCGTGGTGGAGGCGGTGGTGAGCGGCTACTTGAGGGCGGGGCAGGCGGATGCTCCGGCGGTGGACGACTGGGACTGCCTCAGGGTGCGTGGTGGGCAGTGTGTAGGATAGGGTGCATACTCCTGCCGGCCGTACCCGTGCCATTGCACCCTCTGGTTGTCACTGCATCTGTGGCCGCACATGTGGTGTATGTGACATGCTACCCTTGGGTGTCGAGTTGCACCTTTGAACAGTAACGCGTTGCACCACGGTGCAGCGCACCTGTGTGAATGGTCAATGCCCTCACTGGTTGCATAGATAGATAGATAGATAGATAGATAGATAGATAGATAGATAGATAGATAGATAGATAGATAGATAGATAGATAGA